>CM035804.1:41757057-41862057 GCA_020466265.1 Siphamia tubifer
ATGGGTGGACAATTGGTGACGAATTTAGCCAAAATAAAACTTGGAGACAGTATTGGTGATCCAAATTTGCACGTAATGAAGTTAAATATGAGAGTAAAAAATAATGCCAATCATACTGCACTTAATTTTATTCATATTTTACATTAACTAGATTACTAAAGTCAACCTTGTAAAGTTTTTACCAGCTATGACTCATCCTGGGTGGAGCATCATAAGCCACATATTTCACTTAGTTGTTAATACAGTATTGGAGGGGCCCATAATACCAGTCTCGGGTATAGCGCCCCTCACTCTCTTGGCCCAGGCCCATATCCAAGCCTTGGCCTCCATAGGCCAAAGGTGTGTCGCCTTCCCAGCCTCTCCGGAAGCTCTGCCCCTCTTTGTATCCACAGTGGCCCTGGGCCTTTTGTGCCTATGGCCCCTCCCACCAGAACCAACCATTCATACACATCCATTCACTAGTGTGAGTGGCACTGGAGGCAAGGAGGGTTAAGTGTCTGTCCAAGGACACAACAGACTGACTAGGACAGAGTGGGATTCAAACTGCCTACACTTCTGTCACTGGACGCCCCGATCTGTCTGCTCAACAGCAAAAGGGACAGTCCTGAAAAGGGCCCTTGTTTCGTCCGACAGTCTGATGCTGGTTTTACAGACAGAAAATGTTGATTATCACAACATGAACCCATAAACATACAAAACATGAAGGTAAAGGTGGTGCTTATTTACATATATATTCATTATTATTAAGGGTGTAAAGTTTATGCATTAATTAATATAATTTAATTACAGTCATAATTAGTGATTTAGTTTTTAAAGTTGTATTAATGTAATTTTTAATCTCTAACTTTACTATTTCTGTATAAGTTGCCTTTTTGATGCGTGAACTTAACCTCCTGAGACTCAGCAATGCAATCTTAATTGCCCAGAAGTGTGAATGTGAGAGTGATTGTTTTTCGATATATGTTCAGCCCTGAGATGAACTGGAGACTCACACAGGGTGTACCCCGCCTTCACCCACTGCAGCTGGACTAGGCACTCAGAGACCCAACAACCCAGTGAGGATAAAGTACATTTAGATAACAAGATGAGACTCAGCAATGCATTTTTGTCCTGTGTAGTGGACAAGAGTTTCACAGCTTTACAGTACCAAAAAAAAGTCCACTGAAAAGGACATTATATCAAAAAAATTATAAAAATGTATCTGAAAAAAAAAAAAGTTTCATCATTCTGTTTGCAATTACAGTAACTATTTAATGTAAAATGGTGAATATGCTTACCTACTGGGTCTCAGGAGGTTAAAGCACTCAGTACGTTTACATGCACTTAGAGAAATTCAAATTATTGCCTTACTCCGACTAAAATCGAAGTTTTAAAACCCATGTAAACACCTTAATCAGAGTATAATTTAATCGAACTGGAATTTTAGAAGTCAGACTCACCAAGTCAAATCATGTGTTTCTAATTGAATTTCTCCGTGCATGTAAACACCACCCAACCTTAATGTGCATAAAGAGCATAAAATTCATAAAGAACTCAAATGTTTGCGAGGGGTGGGGTTTGTTTTGCCTGGCACCACTAGTTTGATATCAGATGGTTTCCATGGTTCCATTCTTTGAGCTCATTGGTCGTTTGGGAACAAACAAACTGTGGCTTCATTAGTGACACACGTCCTGTTTGTGTCCACAGACTTCAGAGTTTCCTTCAGAGATGGAACGTTCCAGACCCGTGGGAGCTCTAGTTTTGTTCACGATGCTGTCGGTGTTGGACTGAAAACAGCCTCCACTCTGTTTGTGTGTGTGTGAAAAACACCAGTGGGAACAGTTCTGGGTCCAAACTCCATCTGAGGAGCGTCAGGACGTGATGGCGTCGCCTTCAGCAGCCTTCAACCATCAAAACAGCAGCAGCTTTTATCAAACCCACAGCAGGAAAAGGACAACACGTCCATGACGGTCTCCCATGAGCCCTCAAACCTCTGCACAGATAACGACAAACTTTGACAAAATGAGAGTTCGACCATCAAAGAAATTAATAACGTGAATTATATTATTCAAATTAATTTTGAGCTGGCGTGGGGGGAATATGTTTTTTACAGGGTTTTAATTACAGTCTAAATACCAAGTCAGTTGTCGTGTCATCATCACGATTCCAACGGTCACTTTTGAAAAACATTTCACCTATGATAATAACTCCATCCGTGAACAGGTTTCCAGTCCAATTACAGTCAGAGTTGAACCAGGACAATTAACGTAATATAAATGGAAATATGCTCCAACAGTCCACTCTAAACACATCACACTACTGTGGCTTTTACACTGACAGTCAAACAGCACAAATACAAACTACACACAAACATTTAATAAACACAAAAATGAACATTTCACCCAAACCCTCATTTTTTAATTATTTAATTATTTCTTGTTAGATATGGTTTTTGGTAGTTAACTCTTATGAGTTTAAGTTTATTAATCTCTCTCAACATTGGTTGGGAGAGATTATTGTAGTCATCCTGTGTGTGTGTATGTGTCCGCAGAGACATATCATGCTATAACTCAATGAATACTTGAGATATCACCATAAAATTACATGGACATATACATATAGCTAATACTCATCAGATGCAATGATCCATTTGAGTAAAGGTCAAAGGTCAAAGTCTTATTTAGCAGAAAGGTCAAAATCACATTATTGGCTCTGGTTCAAGAACGGGTTGTCATAGAAACTTGAGATTGGCACAGACCAGGTGTGAGATTAGGCGTTCTCTGAATACTTGTTTTAGCCGTTTTTGAATACTTTTGACTTTGCCTTCATATCTCTCATCAAAAATGTGTTAATTTTATACTTATTCTGTGTAATTTTTTTCAGCACAACCTCACCTGTGTGACTGTAGAGTTTTGTTTTGTTTTTCATTTGACATGATGTTTTAACACACCACATCAAAAAATTAAACAAAAAGTCTGAAATCCGGGTAGGAAAAAAACCCTGATTTTTATTGTTTTTCATCAAAAAATATGTTGAGCGAACCAGTTTCATAACTTAGAATAAACATGTAAATAGACAAATTCAAAACAATAATTTTAAATTTAGGAAATAAAGTTATATACTACTATTTAAATAAAATCCAGACTATAACTCAGTTGTTTTTTAGGAAAACTATATAGGAGTACCCGGAGAAAACTCACACAGACATGGGGAGATTATTATTATTCATACTTTATTTTAATTAATTTAATAGCATTTTCCTTTACTGATTTTGTTCAATATTTTTGCAATTGTTTTAGTTAAACATTTAAAAAATGCATTTCTAAAAAAAAAGATGTATTTACGCTCACTATCCAGTGGCTACTTTACCTACAAGTGATGATTACAGACCTGGTCCCCATGAAACATGGAAACCAGTGCGTGTGTGTGTGTGTGGGTGTGTGTAGACTCACCAGGAAACCACATCACTTATGCATTCAGTCACAGACAGAGCGGTAAGGATTCAAAACAACACCTATTTTTATGTAACTTCTGTTTATGGAATGAAAAATACTGACATGTACTAGAAGGAAGAATCTAATCAGGTTCACATTTGGACTGAAGGGATTAAACACACATTACACACTTGTGTTTTTAAAATATTTAGGAAATATGGTAAAGTTTAGAGCAGATACACCATGGAAAAGAAAGGACAGACTGAATCTGCAGCAACAAGTGAGAAGTGATTTGATCATTTGAAGAACATTGCTATTTTGAGAAGGTCTTTATATTTTAATGAACATAATTTAGGCATTACTTGAATATTATTTTGACAATTTTAAGACATTATTTGGATATTATTTGGACATTTTTTGGACGTCATTTTGACTTTATTTGAACCTCATTTTGACTTCATTTGGAGCTTGTTTCCCACCATCTTCACAGATTGAAATTGGTCCAACAATGTTTAGCTGATCCAACTTCTTGTTTCTCAACTCCTTCCATTTCAACTCCAATTTCAGGTCTTTAAACCATGATCTTAATGTGATCATTTATAGTGTCGTGTTTATCTTCAACCCCTCCCCCCTGTATTGATAGAGGCAGTTTCCATGGTAACCATATTTCTACAGGCCTTGGTCCCAGCAACCCCTCCAGGTCTGGGGCCTTAATGTTGGGTTTAATGGTATGTACTAGCGACCGGCGCTGCAGCTCCTTATTCCCTCGTTTATTTAGACATTTTGATTCACGATTGGCTGAAGGAGGAAAATAATCAAAAAAAGAAGAAAAAAAAAACACCCTTTGAGACAAACTCAGGCCGCTTAACTAATTACCAACATATATCACCGCTGGCTCCGACAAGCCAATTACACCTGATTGGAAATACTTTACTTTGTTCAACACACGCTTTTCATGTCGGTTTTAATTCAGTGTCAGAGCTCGGCGTTGGGAATATTAGAGAAGATGATTGACTGCTGCGGGCCGCTCGGCCAATGCTAACGTAAGCCAATAACGCCCCATTTGTCTGGAATGGAGGCAAAGCGGGATAAACAGATTAGAAAAGGACATTAGATGTATAAGTGGGTTAGTAAGGACATCAGCTCTAATGGGCAAACGTCCTTCACAACAGTCGCACTGTGATTAATACAAAGTGAAACTGGCGACCACCACGCTTCCTGGAAGAACCGTGGACTCACAGCCCACCAGAGCTGTGGACATACAGGGTTACGACACTACACAGGTGAGTGCCTTCGTCTTCTCTGGCGACTGACTTTCATCCTTTTAAATCAACTAAACCTTTTCACTAAATATGGACATACTTCTGGGTTCTGGAGGCGGGACTAATAGTTTTAAAAAAAAACTGTTTCTACTGATCTAGCAAGTCCAGCCCTACGTTCATCAGATCTGTTCATCTTTGTGTGTGTTAGAGTAACTGTGCATAAAAGTATCACATCCATGGTTTACTGATGTTAATCATGATGACGGCTGCAACTATTGAATATTTTTGTAATCAAGTATTCTGTTGATTTTTTCATTGATTAATCGAGTAGTCAGATGAATTCCATTTTTGTTTTTAACACTTTAGCTTTTGACGCATCATTAGTGAGTGTTCTATTTGTATGAGTTATTCTAAATATTCATAATAATTCTGAATATACAACAGGGCAAAACGGAGCAGTGAGTGAGACAAAAAATAAACAGTTTGGGATTTGTTTGTGGTTTCCAGTTTTGTTGTTATTTTTCTTTTTTTTTTTCACTGTATCTTTACCAAGTTTTGATTGTATAATTGTTTTGGGATAGAATCAGGTGCCAGAAAACATCTGAGCAAGAGATGGGATTTTGGTTCTTTTGGGGGATCCGGATCTTTATGGCTTGTTCCTTTCAAAGACCTGTTAAAAAAACTGTCCATTTGTCCCTTTTTTTTGGCTTCCCCCTCTCGATTAAAGTGAATACAGACACTACTCCTTTTCCTTTGGCCCTGACTCATTTTAAATTCTAAATATTTCTTTCAATCTCTGAACAAACAAAAGCGCTGGAAAGTTGTGTGACTTTTGATCTTCCAGCTTTGACAGACGCAGAAACCCCTCCCACTCTCAGACCCTTGCTGCGCTGTGATTGGTCAATCAACATTCTAGGGTGGGGAATACTCGCGTGTAAAGAAGCGTGTACTTTTACACATGAGTATTCCCTGCCCAGGAATGTTGATAGACCAATCACAGTGAAGCAAGGGTCCGAGTTTGACAGGGGGGGTTCTCTCTCTCTAACCCTAACCCTCTCTCTCTCTCTCTCTCTCTCTCTCTCTCTCTCTCTCTCTGTAGGGAGGTGAAGGTGGAGCTTTTTTGTGTGAAATCTGACACAATAAGGGGGAAAACAAGAATGACAAAGAGAACGGCTCCCACTCAGCCACGACTCGGCTCCTGTTCATTTAAAAAAGAATCGGCTCATTTGTGAATGTCACAACACTAATCTGCACTGATTTTTCTTTTATAAAGAGCCCAAAACAAAACCTACTGGGCCGAAGTTCAAATACTTGTTGTTCAATGTGTTCCAGCTCACAGTCCATGTTCAACATCCTACAGTAAACTGATGTACATTCTGACTGCCTTCAATTTCAACTCTCTTTGTCTTTTCTCTGTTATTCCACCTGTTTTAACACTAAAATAGTAAAACAACACCCCTGAAGAAAAGGAACACAAACACAGGCTCACAACAATAATTTACCTGTCTTTGTGTTTTTCTCTAGGTACTTTAATCCTGACAGTGTGTTTCCAGTATTAGTAACATTTATGACATTTATATAGGACTTTGTTCATAAATATATGTCCTGTTTACATACATCTATTTATTTAGTTTTGTTCAGTTTGTTTTTGCTCTTTTTGCTTATTGTTATTTATTATTATTATTATTATTATTATTATTTATTTATTTATTTTATTGATCATGTCAGCAGTTTAAAACATTCCCAGCCAGCATGTCCATGTGGGCCCCAGAAGGGTTACATTTGGGCTTGCATATAAGACATGTGGGTTTCTCTACAGTTTCCATGGTGACCCCACATCTTCTATCTTTGCCGAAAAAATAACTTTTTCTTCAGTTTTCTCTGTTTCTGACATAATAATCCTCAACTTTAATGTGGACTTTTATGAACATCCATAACATCAACAAACTAAATACAGGAAAATACCTGATTACCACGAGAGAATGCAAAACACAGAGGTTAATATTCCAATAAATAGTGACAAATCACCAAAAAAAAAGGTTAAATAGAGAGGAAAAAGTCATTTTGGAAGTCAAGTAAAAGTAGCACTGGGCCTTTATGGGTTAGAATGATAAATCTACATGTTACCCCATAAACAAGTTTACAGTTTATTGTGTTTTTCACAGTATTGCTCCAGTAGCCACAGCTGACAGATTATTTTAACGTTTTTTACAGTGCAGTTCCATCAGTTGATGGTTGAGGTCAAATGTCGATATTCTCTTTAACCCGCTATAACCCATCGACTCTTCACAGATGTTGATCAAAAAGTCGGAGAAACTGCGATTGATGTCCAACAGTTTCAGAAGCAGAAACGCCAACAAATCCACACTGACACTCACCGAGACACAAACATGTCATTTCATATTCAGACCCGCAGAGACGAACACGAGCTGATTCAATAAACGCGCGACAGTGAGAACGTGTTCGCCTTAATTGTACCACGGGTAAACACAAAACAAGCAACCAGATTCCCCGTCATTACAACAACACAATGTCGGAGGACAACACTTCCTGGAGCGGTTTTGTGTTTGCCAACAAAATAAAGAAGAAAGATAGAAGAGTGAGGGTGGCATTGGTGGGGATTTGGGGGGTGGGAGCGCTTTGGAGTAATTGTTTCCATGGTGATTATTTTTTCCTCTTTGGTGTGTGACAGCATGCAGGACACGACAGAGGAGGAAAAAATGATGAACGAAACGCCCGGCAGCCACGTCGGCAGCCGAAAGCAATTTCCTGGTCTAAATTTAGTTATGCAAAGCCTATGGGCATCATCAGCATTTGGTAATTAGTTTTATAATTACTGCTGTTTCCCGCTCCCTCTGTCACTCCATTTTTCTTTACACTGCGACTCTGGAATCAAAACATCTCATCCTCACAGCTGCTCAAATTACTCTGCGTTTATTAAGCGGCAGCAACAGCGGATGGACGTCGGTTTTAGCCGCCGGACCAAACCCTGCGGGGCCTCAGCAAGGGGGTGGGAGGTGAGAGCCACGTTTCTACGGTGTATGGCCCTGCGAAAAGAAAAAAAAGCCACATCTGATGGTTTTACGACCAGCAGCAGCAGTCGACGGTTTAAGGTTTGAGACGAGATGTGAGCCAAAGAGGATGGAGTGATTAGAGGCGGACGGGGGGTCGCCATCATCCGGCAGCGGCGGCGGCGTTAAAGGCAGACGTCTGGTTGTTCGCAGACATCAATGAGGAGACGGTCCTGCTGTTAAATGACGACTAACCTGAATTTAACAGCTGGAGAGAGATCAACAACAGGCTGTACGCTGTCAGGACCGATCTGTATCAACACAGCAAACAATCAGCTGCACGCGCTCACAACCGCACCACACACACACAACACACACAAAGTACACACACCAAGTACACACAGGCTAGAGTTTAGACAAACTTCCTCCAAACTCAGACTGTGTTGGCAGATTAAACACCCAAACTGTCGTCAATCACAGTCACTGTTTCCTTTTTCGCAGCAGATGCACATGTTTGTGTCGCTCTCTTTTCCATTGATCCTCAAATTGTGTGAATGTAACAAAAAAATTACATAATGAAAAAAAACCAACAACCTCAAATTCACCGAAACTTGTTTTTCAATAAAATTTTTCTTCTTGCAAGAGGTGGATTTTCATGCGGAACACAATTGGTTTGTAATGCAAAACTGCAACGGAAAGACATGGATAAAATAAAACAAAACAAACAAAAAAGGATGTTACAACAAAAGAACACTATGATGAGAAAGATAAAAAATCATACATTTAAATAATTTTTCTCTTTGTTTTCATAAAACTGAAACTTTAAAGAGTAACTGAGGAGTGCAAATATTCCCATTTTAAGACATTGTTGGATTTAAGTGTTGTGGAGTCAATACAGAATGTAAAGCAGAAACAAATGAGAAATGTGTGGAAATGTTTGGAATTGTGTGAATATAACTAAGAATTTGCCTAATGCAAAAAAAATCCCCCTCAATTTTACCCAAACTCTTGTTTTTCGATAAAAAAAGTTTTTGTTCTTGAAAGATGTGGTTTTTCATGCGTAACACAATTGGTTTGTCACACAAAACTGCAACAGAAAGACATGAATAAAACAGAAACTGGATGCCACAACAAGAGAACACTATGATGACAAAAAATAGAAAAAATACATTTACATTGGAATTTTTTTTATCATTTTCTTTTCTTTTTCATAAAATGAAAGTGTAAAAGAGTAACTGAGGAGTAAAAATATTCCCATTTTAAGCCTTTGTTGGATTTAAATGTTGTGGAAACAGGATTTATACAGAATGTAAAGCAGCAACAAATGAGAAATGTCAGGAAATATTTAATTATTTAAATAAAATCCTAATTTTGAGATTGTATTGTACTGTGTGTGTACTGTTGTACACACACAGGCTGTAAATTAAGTTTCTTAGGAGATGCACGTTTGTGTTTGTGTCGCTCTCTTTTCCATTGATCCTGAAATTACGTGAGTATAACTAAAAATGTACCTAATGGAAAAAATCCTCAACTTCATCCAAACCCTTGTTTTTAGATAAAGTTTTTAATCTTGGTGGTTTTTCAGGTATAACGCAATTGGTTTGTAATGAAAAACTGCAACAGAAAGACATGAATAAAAAAATTATGTTACAACAAGAGAACACAATGAAAAAAATCTGAATTTGCAGTAAATTAAAGAAATAAATTATTTTTCACTTCGTTTTGTAAAACAGGCGCTTAAAGAGTAACTGAGGATTCAACGTGTTCCCATTTTAAGCCTTTGTTGGATTTAACTGTTGTTTCAGTTTCACTTTTGTAAAGTTTCTAAATAAAGTCTCTTTTCCATTGACTCTCAAACTGCATGAATATAACGTATGCATAACTATCAGCCAAATGGAAAAATGACTCTTGGTAAGAGATGTTTTTTTGGGCAGAGTGAAATCACTTTATCACAAAAACTACAACGGAAAGACTGCTTACAGAACTAGTCATGTGGGGAAGAAAAGGATATTGTCAGACATTACAACAAAAGAAGAGTTGAACTCAAACATGTGTGTATGTGTGTGTGGACACACCAGGAAACAGCACAGTTCAGTCCAGACCAGTCCAGTCCAGTTCAGTTTAGTTCGGTTCAGTTCAGTTCAATCCAGCCCAGTTCAGTTCAGTTCAGTTCAGTTCAATCCAGTTCAGTTCAGTCCAGCTCAATCCAATCCAGTCCAGTCCAGTTCAGTTCAGTCCAGCTCAATCCACTTCAGTCCAGTTCAGTTCAGTCCAGCTCAATCCAGTTCAGTCCAGTCCAGTTCATTCCAGTTCAGTTCAGTTCAGTTCAGTTCAGTCCAGCTCAGTGTGACAGATTGTGTTGCCGTGGCAGCGGTGGGAGGGGCTAGTGTTTACCCTGGGAGTGGGGGTCACTGTGCGCCCTCAGTATAATGGAGGAAGCCATTAGCCCCAGCAGCAGGCGCATCATAAAACCGTCAGCTGGTACAAAGACACGAGATGGATCATAACCAGACCACGCTCCTGCTGCACCCCCCTAACACACGCACACACACACACACACACACACACATACACACACACACTGATAGCCTCTGTCTCTCTAATTGACTGTCTCGTTTATTTGTCCCTCTCCCCCCTCCTCATCTCGTCTTTATCCCTCTCATTCCTCCGTTCAACTCTCACTCTGCGCTCACAGACTCACAAGGCAGGAGGTTGATTCTGGTGTGAGTCCTAAGTAGATGCCAACACACAACCACGACAAACCCACTTGAGATTAGGATTTATGGCACACAATGCTCAATGTTACAGAAAAACCGAAAATATTTGGCTTTTTTTTAACATTAGAGAGAATAGCTGCTCTGTCTGAGGTCTATTATTTGAAATGTTTAACTTCAAATACCATAAAAACAAACACCAGTGAAATGACAGCTTTCCTCTGTGTTAAAATAAGGACAATTAGAAGAAACTGGTAATGAAGTAAAGCTTTAAATGGATTTTTAATTGTTTCTGTAAAAAAAAAATAATCAGAAATTTGATACTGAGTTTTAACACCATAGAAGAAGACATTTTAGATCATTAAACTAAAGCTTTATTTAGTTGATTCTCTTCAATAGTCTCTTTTCAATCAGACATTTGTGGAAAACTTTACCAATATTCACTAAATGTTATGAAAAGAGAAGTGGGTAGTTTAGGTTTTTCCATTATATAACAAATGTGATGATTTGTTCATTTATTTTTGTGAGATAATGAGAAGTCATTCCATAAACATGAACCTAAGTGTGTTTTTATGACCCTCGACCCCCAAAGGGAAAGGGGATTGTTTTTGGTTCAGTTTGTTCGTTTGTCTGTTTGACAACAACTTAATGCAAAAAAAGACACATTTCCATAAACTTTTCAGGAAAAGTGTGAGCTGGTCCAGAATAGGTCCCATTCAAGTTTGGTGAATGTAGGTCAAAGGTCACAGTCACCAAAAATGTGTTTTCAGATAGGGAAAATCAGGAATTTCCGCTACAATCATGTATACTCAGTTTTGCATATAGCTTATTTTTGTTCTCACTGTTGATGTGCATTGACATCAGAACCCTGAAAATGTTAAGACTCTATGTCAAAGGTCACAGTAAAGGTTAAAATCTAATTTTGGATATAACTTTTGACCTATTCATCTTACAGACTTCCAATCAGCACCAAAATGCTGGTATGTTAACTCTGCATCTTTATTGTATATATTCTGACCTATTGTTGAACCAAAAGGTCAGGGGTCACTGGGTCAATACCTAAAAAAATTAAATGGACTACAACAGAAAAGCCAGTGGAGATAGAGACTTACTTACTATTACTGACAGATAGGAAACCTTGCACGGGCTTCAAAATGGTGTCTTGACCTTTGACCTTGAAAGGCCAAATTCGAAGTCACATGATTTTAAATGGCTGTAACTCCAAAAAGAGTGGTGCTAAGTACTCAGTTACTATTACTGACAGATGCATGTAGACATGCCTACAAGTAGGCTCCAAAATGGCATTATGACCTTTGACCTTGAAAGACCTTTAAAGGTTTAAAGGTCAAAACTATAGTCTCACATTTTGACAGGGAGATGTCCAATAAGAGCTAAAATATTTGTGAGGGGCGGAGTTTGATGTGCCTGGAACCACTTGGTTGTTTGTCCTTTCATTTTATGTTATATTTATCTGACAATATTTTGTTTCTTTTCATATTTTCTCTTTTAACATTTGGTTACAGCTTTATTTATTATCTTGTTCAACTTTTTTGTTTCAACATTTATTTATTTTTTATCTTATTATAGTTTTTATGTTTTTAATCTTATTACATTTGATCAGTTTATATATTTTATCTTTTTACATTTTGGTAGTATTTATATGCATCTTGTTACATTTTGTTACTTTTTCTATTTTATCTTGTTATGTTTTACTTGTTTACTTGTTACTTCTTAGAATTCATCTTGCTATGTTTTGTTTTCAATTAATTATTATTATTGTATTATATCATTATTGGTTTTTTTACTATCTTATTCCATCTTATTATCATATTATTTTTTTTACACTTTTTTCATCCATTTCTATTTCTCATTAATGATTTCACTGACAATCTGTTGTTATTATTACTCTGACACAATTATAGAAAACAAAAATAATCCATGAATCTCCTTATATTCATAAAAGTAAACCCTGTTCTGTAGATGTAAGAAGGAAAGAGTTCTGATATTTCTCTTAAAATATAAATATACTGAAAAAGTAATAAAGTAAACTGAGTAAAGTAAAAAAAAGTATGTGTTAGTTGAATGAATAAGTCATTTCATCCAAATAAAGATAACTTTTCCACATTAAAACACTCCAGATGAATATTTGTGCTGACAGACTGTGAACTTTCACACTTGTTATTTCTTCCATCTCAGAGTGACGGCATTTTCTGACACAGATCAATAAAGTTTCACCTGATCTCATCTTAATAATCGACTTTTGGCTGAACCATTCACGCCTGCACAGCTTCACATTAATAATCATAAACTGGTTTTAATGGACGACCACACACACACACACACACCTGAACATAGCCTTAAATAGGTCTGTGGCTCTTATAAAAAATGCCATAATTTATATTTTAATAAGCAGTGGAGACGGTATTTATACAGAATGTAAAGCAGTGACTGTGTGTGTGTGTGCATGTATGTGCGCGTGTATATGGTGTGCAACATGTGTGTATTAATGAAAGTGTGTGTGTGTGTGTGTGTGTACATGTCCACGTGGGTTTGTGAGGTAGGAGTGTGTAAATGCAGTTTGTGAGTTTGTTTGTGAGAGTATGTGTCGTACAGTGAGTCGATGTGCGTGTGTGTGTGTGTGTGTCTTGATTGTAGACCGGCTCATGAAGTGTGGCATTTCAGTGTCTGCTGCTTCTGCATGCATAATGAATAACCAGGTGTCGGAGGGGGTCGTACACACACAAACACACTGTACTGTATGCACATGTGCAATACACACACACAAATGCACACACACGCACGCACACACACACACACACACACACACACACACACATATATATATATATAAATAACACCCAGATACCGACACACAAAGAGGTGGAGGTGAACACTCACATAAACACAAGAGAAGGTAGTGGACGGTCAGTCCAGTCATGTGCACCCACACACACGGACACACACACACACACACACACACAAACACACACACTCAGACTGGATGTCAGGATGTTGCAAAGGTCATGGTTGTTTGTGTGGCGTCCTGCAGCAGATGTGGAGACTCTCTGACAGGAAGTCAAAACCTCCAACACTAAACTGTAGAAGAGCAACTGATGGGTCAATTACTGCAAAGGTCAATGGAAGAGGAGGAGGAAGAGGAGGAGGACAAAGGATGAAGAAGAGGAGGAGAATGATGAAGAAGGAAGAGGAACAGGAGCAGAAAAGAGTTGGAGGAGGAAGAGGGAGAAGAGGAGGAAGACATGAAACAGAAGTATAAAAGTAAAATAAAGAAGAGATGAAGATGAGGGTGACTGGCCACATTTAATATGTATTAACATTTTAAATAAGTCAGACATTCAGTTTGTGTCAGTGCAGATACATCAGGATTAAATGATTAAACACATACACAGTATTTTCAAAAGTATTCACTCACATATGAACTTGACATCCCATTGTTAATCCATGAGGTTTAATATGATACTGCAGTATTCTGTAACTGTGTGTGTGTGTGGATGTGTGTGTGTTTGTTTGTTTGGGGGGGGTAATGTAATGTGATGTTGATGGTGTTTTTGTATGACTGTATGACGTGTAAGGACTTAGCCGTAGCAGTGCTAGCTAAACCTTACCAGTGGAAAGACGGCATTGTCCAAAATCTCTTGCTTCAGCACCAGGAGATTTTGGATGTTTCTATGCAAGTAAATTTGTAGGAACAGTTTGGGGATGGCCCTGTCTTTTTCCAACATGACGGTACACCACGATGACATGAGGCAGTTTGATGTGGATGAACTGTACTGACCTGAACATAGTCCTGATCTTTAACCCCACATAACACTTTTAGAATGAATTAGAGAGCAGACAACAAGCCATGTCTTCTGTCCAACGTCACTGTGTTATCTGACAAATGCTTCTGGGAGGAACGGTCAAAGATTCCTATAAATACCCTCCTAAACATTGTGGAAAATCTTTCTAGAAAAGTTATATATACACACAGTAAAATCAAATGAACCCTTTAAATCCAACGTTCACCTGGACAACTAAAAGAAAATGAGGATGATCTGAAATGATAGTGAGGAGAAGTACGATGATAAAAGAGAAAAAACAGAGGAATAAAAAGCCTTGAACTGAAATAAAGGAACAAATAGACAGAAATTGAAGATGAAAGAGAGAAGAAAAGAACTGATAAGAGCTGAACATTAATGAAGAACAGAGAAAAAACACAAGAAATGAGGATATTCTCAGCGGGTCAAACAGAAGGAGCCGTCAGCAGGAGGAAACACACACAAACACACACAACTACACAACACACACACTCACACAAAACCATCTTTATTACCTGAACCGATGCAGAGCAGCTACACACAGGCCAAAATCAATAACACTCTGCTGTAGTGAATGCACGCACGCGGACACACACACGCACACGGACACACACACAGAGTTACACAACAAACAGTTACACAAGCGCACACATGAACGCACACAGTCCTGTGAAGGAGGATATTCATTCATTAGAGTCAGTCAATAGGAGAGAGAAAGATGACCTGAACACACACAACACCACACACACACACACACACACACACTGGAAATGTGTGTGTGTGTGTGTGTGTGTGTATGTGGGTAGGAGGGTAAGTCTGATGAAATTGAATTGTGTGGTTTTATACACAAGGTGAGAGCGGCCTCGTCTGCACCACACTGTTGTGTACTTCATGTGTGTAATATGTACTTTGTGTTTGTTGAGTGTGCTTTGTGTATATGTGTTGTGTACTTTGTGTGTGTTATGTACATTGTGTGTCAGGCCTTCATCCATTGTGACCTCGTCCTCTGATGTGAAAACGGCTACAGTATTATGTCTGATCCTTAAGTGTGTCATCTTTCAGGGTTTTTTTTTTTTAATTCTTCTTATTATTCTTCTTATTATTTTTTTAAATAATTTTCTTCACGTTTTATTTGTATTTTTTGCATCAGATTTTAGTTGGTGTATCTGAAGTGTATCTGTAGTAATACGGATCATACAGGGAAAAAATACACTGTCACTATGGGAGCAAAGTTGTAAAATGTCCAAATTTATGAGAAAATAAAAAATATTATGAAAACAATGTCACCATATTTTGAGAATAAATCTGTAATTTTGCTAGAATAAAGTTCCAATTTATAAACAGGCAGAACAATATAATGTACAGAATAAAGTAATACCTACTGGTCAGATAATGTATTAGTGAGAACATTCTGTGAGGTTCTACTTTCATTTGTGGTTCATACACAAAAGCTAAATAATGAGCCTATTAGCCCCGCCCACCACCATTAGCATTAGCATTAGTTGAAGGACTTTGAAGACAGTTCACACACATTTGGATTGTTTCGTCGTAAGAACTGAACATATTTGATGATGGAACCACAAACGGTTAACAATGCGGCTAAAGGTGAACAATTTATACATTACGACTATTTATCGCACTAATAAAATTAGTCACGATGAAACTGTTGATGTTTCCACCTCATTCCATTCAACTCTAACTATTCTGTTGTTCTCTACTCTATTTTACTTGAGTCTACTCTATTCTATGTTACTCTAGTTTACTATATATTACTCTATTCTACTGAATTTTTTCAACTCTCTTCTACTCTACTCTGTTTTGCTCTATTCTATTCTACTTTCTTTTATTCTACTCTACGGACCACTGAATCACATGCCTTTATTATTTCTCTAAATTAATCTCTCTGGTTTCAATGACAGATTGTGTACAAGATGGAATAAATGACACCGCTAAAAGGGGGGGGGCTTCACCTCTCCCTTTATTCTCATTGTCCAATGAGAGATCTGCGTCCACTGTAAAAAGTTGTGCGTTCTTTACACACACACACACACACACACACACACACACATTTGGTGTATACATTCCTGTTCTGTTCATTAAAATGCATGCTCTTCTTCAAAGCGCCGACGACAATGATGCCATCTGCCGCTGCGTGCACATGCACACGCGCTGTTACGTTATTCACACATGCTAGTCCGTGAACACAGGTAAATATCACACACACACACACACATACACACACACACACACACACACACACACACACACACACTCTGTCTCTCTCTCTCAAGTTTCAGGCAATTTTCTTTCATCTTAGGGTCATTGGTACGAGCCCAAACGTCGCTGTTAAAAGCGAGCGCTCCTCTTCTGCTCTAAGTGCGTCGCACAAAGGGCCCATTTCAAAGGCAAATTCCACTTAGATTCACAAGTGCTGTGTGTACTCGCAGACTCCAGGCACAAATTCATCAAAGCTTAATGTTCCCTTCACACAAAATCACTTAGTGCACAGGCTCGCCGGCAGTGTGTGCGCTCCGCCGCCGCTCGTGTGTTGTTTGATAGGACTTTAAAGCTGCAGACGGATGGACAGATGGGGGGACAACAGACGGATGGATTGACGGACGAATGGTGCCTCTGATCGTCAGCTCATGTTCATTAAGACAAAAAGGTTTGTTTGAAGACATAAAGTTTCTAAAGTGACTGAATAAGAGTCAAACCTGAACAAACAGTGTCTGTGAAGCTGTAACTACAACGGCTCAATGAAAAAAGAAAAAACTACAAGAAACTGAAAACAATGAAAAGTCCAGATGGATTTAGACAAAAACTACAGAATCTGTGTCACTGGTCTCATTTTCTGAATCAAATATGAAAACTTTATAGAAATTGATGTGAAAAACAAAGGTCAGGAAAGTTATAGTTGTCGAGTCGGCAAAAAACAAACAAACAAAAAAAATTAAAACAAGAGACAAATGAGACCAAATAAGTTTGGATCCATCATGAACCCAATCCTGTCTGGACCCACCATCAACCCCAGTCCTGTCTGGACCCACTATCAACCCAATTGCGTTACGTCCTACCTTTGACAGAGGTGTTTGGCGGTGGCCCTTCGATGCGCAGGTTCCACGGCGGGTCTCCTTGGTTGGCAAAGTCCCTCATCTTCAGGTAGCTGATGGTCAGGCGGATGATGGACGCCTTGTCCAGCTGACTGGTGATGGCGCCCGGCAGCGGTAGCATCTTCGCCAACTCATAAAACTCAAAGTTTTCCTTTCCCCGCCGCGATCGTGCTGCGTCCCGCGATTTCTCCTTCCTCAGAGCCTGCAGCCTGGAAGACAGGAAACAAAGAGTTTAGTTTGAGCCCAGACCAAGTCAATGTGGACCATGTTTCAAACCGGGTCAATGCGGACCAGGTCCCAAACTGGGTAAATATGGACCAGGTCCAAAACTGGGTCATGTGGACCAGGTCTGTAGAAAACAGTAGATGTTTAACCATGACAAGGAATTTTAAAAGAGAATACAATGATCCGAATAAGATATAAAGAATGAACCTGTGAACTGTGACCTGAGGTCTATGTCACATGACCTTCAAACAAACTGAGTGACTCCTTCACAAACAGTCCAACCTCCTCTCCTTTCCTTCCTATTTTTCCTTTATTTCCTCTGTATATCCTTCCGTTTTTTCCTTCCTATTCCTTTTGTTTTTACTCAACATCTCCTCCTTTAAACTCTTTCCTTGTTTCCTCTCCTCCTCCTCTGTTTACCCTCCCTCCTCCTTCCTTGTTTCCTCTCCCCCTCTGTTTACCCTCCCTCCTCCTTCCTTGTTTCCTCTCCCCCTCTGTTTACCCTCCCTCCTCCTTCCTTGTTTCCTCTCCTCCTCTGTTTACCCTCTATCCTCCTTCCTTTCACCCTTCACCACCGTTGGTGACGTCCGTACTTTCCCGCGGCTGCTCATCATCATCGACGCCGTTATGAATTAAGTTGGTAATAAATCAGAGCTTAAAACCTCGGTGGGCTTCCTGCCGGCCACACATAAAGACAGGTGATTAATTTTAGCTGGAGTAAAAAAAAAGTGTGAGAGTGGAAGTGTTGGAGGGATAAAACTGGGGGAGGAGGAGATGGAGGGATGAGGAAGAGGAGGAGGAGTTTGGGGCGGTGAATGAAAAATGGCCGTCATCTGCTGAAGACCATCATTTTCATACAGTTTGTCATTTATTTATCGAAGGAAACAAACAGTAAATGAGATGGAGACGAAGATGGAGGAGGAGGATGAAAAGATGTTCAGATGAAAAGTAAATAACACACAATGACAGCTGCCGAATTGATAGAATGATGAACAGAAGGTGAAGAGGAGAAGCAGAAGAGGAGGAGAAGAAAGGAAGATAAGGTGATGAAGATGAAGACAAAGGAGAAAGAGAAGGAGAAAGAAAAGGAGGAGGTAACAAGAATAACGAGAAGAAGGAGAACATGAGATGGAGAAGAAGGAGTTGGAAGAGATGGAGACAAATGAGACGGAGACGAAGGAGAAGAAGGAAGATGGAGGAGGAGAAGGAGATGAAGGAAATGAAAGAGATAAAGGAGAAGGAGAAAAAAAGATGAAAGAGATGGAGGAGAGGAACAAGAAGATGGAGACAAAGGAGAAAGAAAAGGAGGAGGTGACAAGAATAACGAGAAGAAGGAGAACATGAGATGGAGAAGAAGGAGTTGGAAGAGATGGAGACAAATGAGCCGGAGACGAAGAAGAAGAAGGAAGATGGAGGAGGAGAAGGAGATGAAGGAAATGAAAGAGATAAAGGAGAAGGAGAAAAAAAGATGAAAGAGATGGAGGAGAGGAACAAGAAGATGGAGACAAAGGAGAAAGAAAAGGAGGAGGTGACAAGAATAATGAGATGGAGGAGAAGAAGGACATGGAGGAGACTAAGAAGGAGATGGACATGGAGAGGAAGGAGATGAAGAAGAAGACAAAGGAAAAGGAGGAGGAGTTGAACAGACATATCAGTTTAATCAAATCCAAGAGTTAATTTAATACATGAAGGAAGTAAAACTGACCAGTTTAAGTGACCAGACCAGAATAGAATCATCCAAGGATTATGAAAAAAGTAGACATTCAAATCTCTGTAAAATAAACACAGATTCAACAGATAAATGTTATGATTCTTCCACTTTTCTTCTGAACATTTTACACTTTATTTTACTCAACTTTCATTCATTTAAAATAGTTTGATTCCATTTTTATTTGGCTTGTTTCAGTCAAATGATATAGAATCAGTTTTCATCTGGTGGATTGTAATCAGATTACTGCTGGTACCTGGTCTTAAATTCCACTGTTTACATCCTCAATAATAATCAGATGATCAGAGGGTTTTCGTAAATGGGGCCAGAGGATCCTTGTCTGTTTAGACTGAAACTCCACCCACTGTCACATCCCACAGTAAATCTGCCTGACAACGCCCCGCCCACCTCATCACATGACTGACAGCCAGGGCGACCTCCATCTGACCAGGAAGTTAAACTCTGACCTTCCCAGCATGCCCTGCTGTCGACCAGCTCTTAAAACACACACTCACACCTGTGCACTGGGGCTGACAGGCTCTTTAAAAACCCATCGACCCACCTCACTGAACTTTACGATGGTACCACGACGACAGGCGGTGCCGTAACAACATCTTTAAAACGCCATCAAGTCAGTGACAAACTTTACAACAGGGTTTGAATCCATGTTTATAAGAAACACACACACCGATACACACACACACACACACGATCATAACAAGTATTTAAGTTTTACCGACTGAAGCTCCACATGATAAATATGTCTGAGTGTCAAGGTCAAATACACCTACACCTGCTCCTCCTCCTTCTCCTCTTCTTCTTCCTTCATGACCTCCTCCTCCTCTTTCTCCAGATGTATAACATATACACACATATACACACACACACACACACATACACATATACAGTATATATGGTTTCCTTCCCATCATGCATTGCTGCAGGCTTTTCATCCACGGCAGATGATGGAGTCGTGTCGGTTTGTCTTTAAACGTCACACCAGCAAGTTGGACATAAACATCTGCGTAAAAAACATTTACGAGCCAACCTTGAACACAGCACAACAATAAAAAAAATGAACAGACTTTATCATCCCTTAAAAACACATTTAACCCTTAAAAATACACTATCTAACCCTTAAAAACACACCCTTTAATCCTTAAAACCATATCATCTACCCTTAAAAACAAAACATTTAACCCATAAAAACATCCTTAACTCTATAAAAAATACTTTTTAACCCTTTCAACCCCTCCAGCTCCATCTAAATCAGTGCTTTTATTGATCTTTTATTAAAGGGCGGTTGTGGCATAAGGTGGAGTTTAATTTGTCGTATCTGTTTACATGATCAGCTCTTGCATCCGCTGAGGCCAAACCGAGGCGACAGGAGTTCAGTGTGCGTTTAAAAAACACAAGAAGAAGAAGAATAAAGTTAAATTCATGCAGGAGATAAAGAGCGACAGAACGAATATGAACAGACAGATGAAGGCAGCAGATAAAATGTCTGCATGGTGGCCGACAGGGAAATCTGAGGAGGTTTGAGGTCCTGACCGCCGATAACCATCACACACACACACACACACACACACACACACACACACACACACACACACAACAGCAGAGTTTGGTTAAGATGCACCTTCAGATATGAGACGACGAAGGAAAATCCAAGGAATGAAGACAAACTGTCAGGACTCGTTTAAAAAAACTGAATGAAGTGAAATAAAATGGAAAATAAAAACTAACAGTATTTATCAAACATCTGAGATAAAGATGTAAAGATGCACAAACTCCAGCGTTAGTCCAGGCTTCACTTCTCTCAAACTCAACACTACTTTCTGCAGTTTTGTTCAGTATTTACTTCATTATTTATTATATTATTATTTTCTTCAGTATATTCATCTGTCTGCTCTGTTGGCTCAAGTACTGTGTTGAATTTATTGTTTATTTTTTAATATTTTCTACAAAAATTTCCGATACATTTTTTTTTTCTTATTTTGTGGATTATTTTGTTTTCTGTTAGTTTTCTTTTACTTATGGTCATTTTCTTGATTATTTTCTTTAGTTTGGTTTCTTTTCTTGATTGCTCTAAATTTTTGTTGACTTTTTAAAAAAACATTTTTTTAAATTTTTTTTTTAAAGTATTTCATTGATGTTTTGTTCCATTTGAGGTGATTCTGTTCTTTTTGGGAGTATTTTCTTCAGTTTCACTGCTTCATATGAACTGCTTTTAACTCATTTAACCTTTAGATGCTTTTAGACAGGCTTCAGTTTGTTCTTCAGGGCATAAAAAAGGAGAGAGGGAAAAGCGATGGATGAAAAAGAAGGAGGAGGAGGGGGAGTGCGCGATGCTCGGCCTCTCGCCGCTGCCGTGCTCTTCAGCCAATCAGGTGACCCGGAGCCCAGGTTCCAGCCCGTCGACTCGGAGACGACCAGAACACACACTCTCACAGACAAAAGGCCCTTCAGGACCAGGGTAATTGCTTCCATGGCGATGGGAAAGGAAGGCAGAGAACAAGTGTCACTTTGAATTAAGCCCCGCCTGCTGACATCACCATGGCGATGACACCACCACTTGCTGTTTGTGTGTGTGCGTGTGTGTGTGTGTGTGTGTGTGTGTGTGTGCGTGCGTGTGTTCGTGTGTGCATGCGTGTGTGTGTGTGCTCAGTGAGCAGAGGAATGAGTGTCGTCAAAAGCAATCTACCTACAAAGAGGAGGACGAAGAGGAAAAGGAAGAGGAGGAAGATGAAGGAGGAAAGAGGAAAAGGAAGAGGAGAGAGAAGAAAAAGGAGAAAAAAGAGGAAGAGGAAGAGGAATGAGAAGATGAGGAGAAAGAAAGAGGAGGAGGAAGAGGAACAGGAAGAGAAAGAAGTTGAGCAAAAAGGAAGCGGAAGGAAGAAGATTTGGAAAAAAAGAGGAAAAAGAGCAGGAAGAGGAGGAATAAGATGACAGGGACGGAACAAGAGGAAGAGGAAGACAAAAATGAAGATGACTAAGGAGGAGGAAAATGAGGAAGGAGGAAGAGAAAAACAAGGAGGAGGAGGGGAAAAAAGGAAGAAAAAATGAGGAAGGGGAGGGGGAAGAAGAGGAAAGAGAAGGAGAAGCTGAAAGGTGATGAAGGAGGAAGAGTAGGAAGCGGAGAATTAGGAGAATGAAAAGGAGGAAGACGAGGAAGGATGAAGAAAAGAAAGGCGAAGGAAGGTTATTTTGGTAATTTTTTGTTCATACATATATATATATATATATATATATATATATATATATATATATATATATATATATATATATATATATATATATATATATATATATGTAAGTAAAGTTTCTACTTCCTGTTTCTTTTTTCCTTTGTTCAAATCAGTTTTTTTTCCTTCATGTTTTGAATAAAGTCAATAAATTGCAATTTAATTAAACATACGTTGTTGACTCATTAACACCAGGTTCTATTATATTAGATAAATATTAGATTAATATTGGTTTCTTCGCAGGTTTAGATTGATTTGCTTCATGTTTCCTCGTTAACGTGTGAATATGTGATAGATTTGTCGAGTCGTAAACGTGTCGTTTTTTTCATCCTTCAGTGTTTTTTCCTGTCATCGTTTGTTGTTGTTATTAATTCATGTTACTATTCATCGTTAGTAATTAATACCCTCGACTTGGAGCCATAAAATTCACATTATTACCTCATTATATTCATATCGTATTAGTCATACGAGCGCTGCTTAATTGTTCTTTCTCGTGCGTTAATGAATGCGTGTATTAAAGTTTGCCTTCGAAGTCGATAAAAGCTGTTTGTAAATTAAACAACAAAATGTCTGGAAGCAAAAACAGAGATTATAAATATTGGCCGTTGAAGAGACGAGGTGGTTGTTCGGATGCAATGTAGCAAAGAAATACAAGTAAATGAGTTTGTGAGCATCAATCAGACAAAACCATACAAGGGATTAATGTCAGAACCATTTGTTTAGGTCAGTATTTTGACAATGACATGACAAAACAACAACAAAAAAATATGGAAGATAGAGGGATTTAATTAAATTTTTTAACGAAAGAAAATACTAAAATATGGAAAAATTTTAAATAAAAACAAGGATCTGTTCATTTTTTCTGAGTTAAGACCCTCCTATCAAATTATTATTATTTTTTTTTTTTAAATTATTTTTTCTGGACCATTACTTTAGTTTTTCTGAAATATCTAAATTATTTAAAATTTTTGGGGATATTTTCTTTATTATTTTCTTCAGTTTACTCATTTTTAACAAAAAGATAGCTTATGGATTATTTGTTCAATTTATGATTTTGTTAATTAAATAAGAAGAGGAAGAGGAGGAGAAGGAGAAGGATGAAGATGATGATGAGGAAGATGAGGAAGAGGAAAACAAAGAGAAGCAAACCAATATGGTGTGAAGAAAAATAGGATAAATTGTGTAAAAGTCAAAAGACGACAGAAATAACATAAAAACATCCATCCAGAAAAAAACAAGGATTTCAAACGTTTCTGTCAAATTTACTGAAGATTTTCCAAATGTTTCAAACATTGATTCAAAACTATTATCAGGAAAAAAAACTGAAATTCAAATGACAGGATGTGATAAATTAAAAACAACTGAACTTTGGGTTTGAGTTTGATACATCCTTCACTGTTTTTCTGCCGTCTCCTCCTTCTCCTCCTCTTCCCTTGTCTTCTTGCTCCTTCCTGCTCCTTGTCCTAAACCTTCTCCTGCACCTCCTTCTCTTTCTCCTTCTTTCCTCCCTCCTCCTCCTCTTTCTAAACCTTATTCTCCACGTCCTCCTCTTCCCTACCTCCCGCTCTTTCTCCTTCCTCCCACCTCCTCTTCCTCCTTGCTCTATCCTCTTCATCCCTCCTCCTCCTCTTTCTCCTTCCTCCCTTCTTCTTCACCCCCCCCCCTTCCTGTTCACTGGTGTGGAACTAGCTCTGAAATTAGCTGCAGTTCTTCCTTAAACAATTGGCAGCCGTTACTGCACGTGCTCAGTGCAAATAGAATCAAAGCCCCGCCCCCCAGATGCACGACCACTCAATCTCCTCTTCTGTGTCCTCCTGTAACCTCCTCCTCTGTGTCCTCCTGTAACCTTCACCTCTTCCCCAGTGTCCTCCTCTAACTTTCACCTCCTGTGTCCTCCTCTAACTTTCTCCTATTCTCCAATAACCTCCTCTGTGTCTACCTCCAACCTTCACCTCCTCCACCTCCTCCAACCTCCTCTAAACTTCATCTCCTCCTCCCCCTTCTCCTCACTGTTGTCCTCTAACCTTCACCTCCCCCTCCTCATTTGTGTCCACCTCCTCTTCCTTGGTGACCTCCTCTAGCCTTCATCTCCTCATCCTTGCCTGTGTCCTCCTCTAACCTTCACATCCTCCTCATCTGGGTCTTCCTCTAATCTCCTCCTCCTCCTCCTCCTCCTCCTCCTCCTCCTCCTCCTCCTCCTCCTCCTCCTCCTCCTCCTCCCCCTCCTCCTCCTCCTCCATGTCCTCCTCTAACCTCATTCCTGGCCAATATCCAACAGCCACAGAAGGAGCCTTCGTCCCTTGAAAATCTCGGTCCTCCTCCATCGTATCCTCCACCTCCACCTCCTCTTTAGTCTCTTCTTTCTCTTTAATCCCCTCCTTCTCTTCATTTTCCTCCTTTTTAATTCCTCCTCCTCTTTAATCTCCTCCTCTCTATCACTAACTCCACCTGAATCAACAGCCGTTGTTTCACTTTTCACTGTATTTTTCTTTTGTTTTTCGTTTCAGATTCACTTCATAAACTCATAAAAACAACCTTTAAACTCATGCTTCACATTTATCCTGTTGAAAATTGATTAAAAAATCAAATAAAATCATGAACAAATGTCTCATACAATCAGACTTTTCTGGTTTTCTGCAGGAGTTTGCTTTGACAGTTAAATGTCTTTGTTTATCTATGACTGGATTTGTATAATATTATTGTTTATGATAATATGACACTTCCATTAAAGGTATTTATTTAACCCTTTCATACAGTCACATGTGATATTTGTACCATTGAATTATGCCTTTATTACCTCTGCCAAGGAAGTTATGTTTTTGCAGGACTTTGTTTGCCTGTCCATCTGGTTGTCTGTCTGTCTTTTAGTTAGCAAGATAATTCAAAAAGTTGTGGACGGATCTTGATGAGAATTTCATGATGTGTTGGGGGTGTCACACGGAACAAATGATTACATTTTGGTGATGATCTGGAAGAGGTCCTGGATTCTGGATAACTTTGAAATATATTCTCCATTTACCGCAATGAAAAATTTCAAAGTGATCCAGATTTTCATCACATTTTCATCAAGGTCTATCCATAACGTTTTGAGTTATCTTGCTAACTAACAGACAGGCAGACAAATAAACAGACAGTCAAAACAACCTCAGACAAAAATATAACCTCCTTGGTGGACTTATCTTCATTCGAAGGGGGGGTCTGGCTTGGCAGAGGTTTGTGCTCTCAGAGTGCTTTTCTAGTTCTTATGTTTTTCTGGTTTTCCAATACTATAAAAACTTTATTCAGATTTTTTTTTCAAATTCACAACTGTACTCTTTATGTTCTGAATTTATTCAGATTATTCTTAAATTCTCCTAATATACATTTTTTCTATCAAATCTCCTCTGACAGAGTTATATCCGATAATATTTGGGTGTTTTTTCCCACTTATTCAAATGTCACTCATCAAATCATGTTTCCATATCTGAATTATTGTCAAATTATAACTTACTTCTCATGTTAACATGTAAGTATTGTATAATTAATAATATATCAAAGATCTTTCTTCTAAACTTTCCACTCACAATATTTTAACTTTTTGGAGAAATATTTTTTATTACAATGGCGCATCAGGGACACATAAGGTACTAAAGATATTTGTCACTATGAGAATAAAGTTGTAAACTATAAAGATAAAATGTATTTTTATGAGAATAAAGTCAAATACAAAAAGAGTCACAATTTTACAAAGTCATAATGTTACGAGAACATCATTACAATTTTAAAACAGGTAGAACATTTTCCAGAATAAAGTTGTTTCTACTGGTCTGATATTGTACAACTGAGAACATTCTGAGAGGTTCTACTTTCATTTGGGGTTTATGGACAAAAGCCAAATACTGAGCCTGTTAGCCCCGCCCACCAACAACAAATTAGCATTAGTCGAAGAACTTTGAAGAGACTTTGTACATGTTTAGGTTTGTTTTGTCGTAAGAACATGCTACTGCAGATTTGTCGTAAATGTTTTCTTTTGTGGAGGAACTGATTGAAGTGTTTGACAGCAGGGCTAGCACTGGAACCAGAAACAACAAAGCTAAAGGCTAATGATTCAGACAGTATGAATATTTATCCCACTATTTTCCAAAGTATTACAACTTAAATCTCATAAAAGTACAATATGACTATATATATATATATATATATATATATATATATATATATATATATATATATATATATATATATATATATATATATATATATTCTTCAAATATTATATTTATTTTCATCGTGACAATTCACTTTTTTTATTTGAGTATGATCTCATAATTGATTTTATTTTCATACAATTCCTTTTTTTATTGTAACTTATGAACTGTTCTTTAATTTTTAGTTGATTACTGTTTTTTGTTGTTTTTTTCCCTTGTTTTGTTTGTTTCTTCTCCAGTCATTATTTTGATTGATCCTGATTAATTAATCTTTAATTACTAGTTTTATTTTCGTGCTGTTTTTTAACAAATTCTCTGTTTCTATTAATAGATTTTAAAGATTATTTTAAATTTTTATGTGTTTCTTCTCTTCTATTCTTCTCTTAGTCATAGTTAAGGCAGTCTATAGATGTGAGAACACACGCTTACACACACTTACACACACACACACACACACACACACACACACACACACACACACCTGTGGTTCAGATAACTAGACTGCAGTGTTGGAGGCCAAGTCAGAGTCAGGACCCGACAGAGTGCCGCCGCGTTCGGCTGTTTATGGGCTGGAGGTGTGTGTGAATGAGCAGCAAAGAGGTATTTTGGCAGAACATCACACACACACACACACATGCACGCACACCCACACACACACAGACTCACAATAGCAGAGTGTGGTTCACCTCTCCACAGGTCTCTGAGCTCTACAACACTAATTAGTTTGGCAACAGAGTGAAAACACCACACCTTTGGCCTCCAACACCCCCCACATGCACACAATCATACACCTGTCAACACAATAAACACACAACATCACCCTCTCCACATGTAGATTCAAGACTGTTTCAACACACCGATCGTATATATACTTGGACATATTATAATTTAATAGTCATTAAGTTAATCCTAAAATGGAGAAAACACTATGAGTCTATATGCCGACGATACTCTATTCTATCTGCCCTATGGTTCATCTAATCTCCTTTTAATCTAGGTAATAAATAAACTAGTGATTTGATAATAATGTTGTTTGTCTACACAGAACTGTAGACTTACACTTATTATTTGATCCTTATTTTTAGTCTTTTCAAATATAATTACAGACTTATTTATTCTCATGTATTTTTCTTCAGTTTATTAAATTTTTTATATAATAAAAACTTTTTCTCGCAATGTTATGACATGTGTGTAACTTCTGAAAATACTTCATTTTCTGCTCTTTTTTGTTTTATGTATTAATTATTATTTTGCAAATTGTGCCATTTTCTAAACAATTTTCTCTTTCAGATATATTCACTGCAAAGTTCAGTTTTTGTATGATCATAAACACACATTCAGACATAAAATTAAAAAAGAAAAAAAAGAATAATAAAAAAACTCTGAGCGGGACTCTTCTGTCTCCTCTTTTGTCTCCTCCTTGGTTCTCTATCAGTAGGGCTCCTCTGTTTCCTCCTCTTTTGTCTCCTCCTTGGTCCTCCCTTGGTGGGACTCCTTTGTCTCCTCCTCTTTTGTCTCCTCCCCGGTCCTCTCCCGGTGGGACTCCTCTGTCTCCTCCTTGGTCCTCTATCAGTGGGGCTCTTCTTTTGTCTCCTCCTTGGTCCTCTCTCGGTGGGACTCCTCGGTCTCCTCCTCTTTTGTCTCCTCCCTAGTCCTCTATCAGTGGGATTCCTCTGTCTCCTCCTCTTTTGTCTCCTCCTTGGTCCTCTCTCGATGGGACTCCTTGTTTGTTCAAAGCCTCAGAAGCTGAATAATAGATGCTGGATGTGTTTCTCTGTGTGGTTCCTCTGTAAACCTGCCTCTTCTTCACTAACTCCAGCTCCTGGCGTGTGTTTGTAGTCGTTGTTTTTGTCTCCAATCTGAAACAAAGTCCTACAGGTTCTTCTACACAATGATGGAAAATGGAGGTTCAACATCGATGTTTGGGTTTTTAGTAATAAAACTCAGTTTAATGTATGTTATTAAGATGATGGCCTGAGGAAATGTGGGTAAAATAAAGATAATGATCTAAAAATGATGAATAGAGATGGATTTATTGATTCTGATTCCAAAAATGAAGCTTTGCCGGAGATTTATATCAATATACAACAGCAAGGAAATAGAACAACTGTTTAATTAATCTATAAATGATGGCATTCATGTATCTGTGACAACCCTCAAATCAGAGACAAACATTTAACATTTGTATTATTGATGGATTATTGGCATTTAAAGAAGATTACTTCAAAAT
This sequence comes from Siphamia tubifer, assembly GCA_020466265.1. Taxonomy (NCBI): domain Eukaryota; kingdom Metazoa; phylum Chordata; class Actinopteri; order Kurtiformes; family Apogonidae; genus Siphamia; species Siphamia tubifer. The sequence continues at coordinate 41,785,981 of CM035804.1, forward strand.
TTGGGAAAATAATAAGGTGTCATCTGCATACAGAGTTACCTGATTACTTTCAGGACTATTTTTAATGACAGACAGGTACTCTTTAATAAAAGTCAAGTTACAACTGCCTCATTAAGCCTTGAAAAACATTTGAAATCTGTAAAAACAGCACTGACTATAAAACAGTCCCTGAATGACTGAACATTGACACAACTTTGCATTAATTCACAGTTTATAATTGATCAGCATACGGGTTATGGATCAAAATGATTTCTGTGAAAACTATTTAAAGTCTCCTTTAGGAAGTTGAATTGCAAACAAACTTTTTGAAACCACTGGATTTCAACTTGTAAACCAGCTGAGGGAAATTCTTCTCACCAGTATCTGGAGAGAAAATGAAATAAATGAATGAAGAAAAAAAATTAAAAAATAAACACAGCTGACATCCCACAAATCTTCATCTTTGACAGGAGTGGAAAATCCTTCTGTCAACAGTGGAATGTTTCATTTGGTTCCAACGGGATGAAACTGGACATAAACCTGAAGAACAGATGAAAACCTCCTCACGTCACATTTGAGTTTGGGTTCACTCACATAAACTCTTCCATATGGTTTAAAACAGGAGGAGGAAACCTGTGGCTCACTGTGGATTTGTCAAAAACCTATGGAAATAAATGAAACTTTTTATTATAATTTATTTAATTAATTTATTTATTTTACAATTTTGCACATTTTTATACAATCTATGTTTTGAATAATTGAGGTAAAACTGCATTTTTCACCACTTATTTCTACATAATGATCACATTCATGGATCAACAGGTATTAAAGGTTTTAAGGGTTAACAGAATAAATACAGTGTTCTACACGTTACTGCTTATTTTTCAAGCAATTTGCTCATTTTCTTCTTACTTTAGAATGATTTGTTGAGCTTTTATGGTATAGTTTCAGATTTTTGGGTTCATTATTCCTTCATTGTTTTGCATTTGTTTCACATTTTAGAATTGTTTGTAAATGTTATGCTTTGATTAAAGAAGATAAAAGTGTATTACTTGGGTAACACTGTACACTAGTCATCATCATGGACCAGACAGACTCACAAAGGATCAAACACAATGTAACACAGCCAACCTCATCCCCAACCTGCAGTCACATGACCAGCTCTACTGGACAGATGGACCTGTGTGTGTGTGTGTGTGTGTGTACACTTCAGTGTGTGTCTGTGCATGTGTTTGTGTAATGTGTTGTGTGTACATGTGATGGTATGTGTCAGTGTATTTAATCATGTGTATGTGTGTGTATCTGCTGTGTGCGTCAGTGTGTATTCATTTGAGTGTGTATATGTGTGTGTGCGTCCTTGTCGTCCTTGAATGAAGACGTGATGGTCGACCTGTGTGTGTGTGTTTGTGTGTGTGTGTGTGTGTGTGTGTAACTTGGTGGACATCCCATCAGCAGAGCATCTGTGATCCCGCCCTCCGGTGGGACTTCCCCCTGTCAACTGGACACGTTTATATCCACATCCACCAACAATGGCCAAGAGTGAGAGATACAGACGACCAACAGAGAGAGAGAGGCCGGGGGGGGGGGGGGGTGTCTTTTGTCCAGCGATGATTAAGAATTTAGAGCAGACAGAGAGGATCAGGTGGAATGTACAGCAGGTGTTTGTGAGCGTCCGACATGTCCTCCACCTGCGACCGAGGACGTCAAAGTATTAGATTTACACTGAAAAAACAAAACAAAACCGCTTTGATATTTTATATAAAGATCAACTCAAATGTCCTCAGACTGAAGAAAACAACCACAATGGATTAATAAGACTTATTTACATCCCTTTCATTTGTGTTATTATGTAAATTTACAAGTTAGATGGACATATTGGACAAATATAATAATGGATCATCTGCATATAGAGTAATTTCATTATCTCAATTTCAGAAATAATTTTAATGACTAAAATTGCTTTTAAAAATCAGGGCTGTCAAACTTATTTTAGTTCAGGGGGCCACATTCAGCCAAATCTGATCAGCAGTGAGCGGAGCCAGGAGAGTAACAGCATGAATTAATACCCTATCATTACAATATATTATTATTATTACATTGCCTTAATTATTAAATCAATAATAATAAAAATAATAATAATGGCCACTCCAAACTGTATCCTTTTAGTTAGTCCTTTAGTCCTTTTAGTTATTAACTTAACAATATTAACAACATTTACAAACTATCCTTTCACAAAATATGACTAAAGCAAAAAAATAAAAAAATTTAGGAAGAAAACCACAGCAACAAAAATATCCTGCCTCAACTTATCATTTACACATATTCATTACAGATCGTATTTACAAAGACACATAATATTTAGTAACAGACAGAATATTAGAATGTCACTTTTTTGCAGGTTTATTTTTAGACATTTGAAGAAGTTCAATGTTTTTTGTCAAATGATAGTTTTGTTATAAACAGTAAAATTACATGAAAATGTTTATATTTACAAAGAGTACATGTTTGAGTGGTCATTAGTTAGAGGTCTTTAGAATTTATTTGACTTATCTGACCCATTTCAGATTAAATTGGTCTGAATGTGGAACCTGAACTAAAAACTAAACAAAATTTCTAACATTCATCCCACAGCTTAGGACTAGGCCCCCATATTTCCATATTTCCTTTGTTGCTCTAGATTAAATATATATGTTACAATTAGACAATTTATGTATTCACTTTTTTTCATTCATTATTTTGTCTTTTTTTCTTTTTTTTTCCCTCTTGATGTTGTTGACTATTATGTTTATGTTTGTTTTACTTTTGGTCATTTTCAATAACTGTCATGTTTTCATTTGAATTTACCTTAGTGATTATTTTGTCCATTTTGCTTCTGTTCTTTTAACACTTTATTTATTCCATACTGATTTTTTTTCTGATTATTTTGGTGGTGTTGATGGTTTCCAGTTCCCTCTCCCTCCGTGCTACACTTTCACTTCTTCTGCTGCAATAAATACATCCATAAACATCAAATATCTGTTGTGAAATGTGTTACAGTCATGTGAAGTGTCACGGAAAAACATAATCATCTCAATAATCCAATGACGGCAGACGATTTTACAAACTAATGTGGATAATCAACTTCTTCATTCAATTAGACTCAATGCAGAGGCCTTAAGCAGCAGCAAACAAATGAGCTTTTATTCTCCGTTTGAGTTTATACACTAAGCCAATTAGTAAATTAGCAACAGGGAGAGCAACACATTGTAAATCATTAGCTCTCCAACGAGCCTGTGTTTGTACCCACAGAGCTGCTTTAACTGGGCAGTAAAACGCCTCTTTAGACATTTCACCCCGTTTGGGTTTCAATCGAGCCTAATGCAGTCACGCCGCCGCGGTAAAAACTGTGCAGCTGATAATTAAAGGACTCTATAAAAACTAAAGTCAGGCTGAGAGGAGAGCTGCACACATCCACCATCGATCTGCCTTGAAAACTCTGCAAAAACGACTTCATGAGGACAAACAGAGGAAGGAAACAAGTGGGTCTGAACCAGGCTTTGGTTTCAAAACTGTCCATAAAAGCCTGGAAATGTACAAATAAATGCATTTTATTCTGTTACAACAAAGAATAATATCCAATACCTGCCTGACAGACATTCAATATGACTACTGGGGCATAAAAACTCTATTTTACTGAAGGAGGAGCAGTATATAAGCAGGTATTTCATTACAGTTTCACCCTTAACGACCCAGTTCTACCTTGGTGTTGGTTCCAAAAAAGTTTTCTTTTTATTTAAACCATAAAGACCCAAACATCCACCTACAACCAAAACTGTTGACTGATGTAAACTGTTTAATACCTGCTGATTCACTAATTCTATCATTGCATGTCAATAATTGGTGCAAATACAGTTTTTCATCTTTTCATGATCATCAGATATGCCCCATCTGAAGCTCTGCAGTTACCATGGAAACAGTGTCATCTTCTACAACACTGATTCACCAGTAAAACCCATTGAGTTGGTTCAGTGACAATGGATAAAATTAACGAAAAAAAAGACAAACTAAATAAATAATATGAAAAAATAAGCAAAAATGTACAAAAAATAAACAAAAAAGAGAATACAATAAGCAATGAAATGCTCATAAAGAGACAAAAATTAATAGTACATCAGAAATACAATAACGAATATGAACAAAGTAAGTCTCAAACCAAAGAGATTTGAAGAAAAAAACATAAAATGGACAACAAAATGCCATCACTGGAAAAATCCATAGTGTGTGTGTTTAGAGGTTGTTCACTACTCATAAATGCCCATTGTGCTTTTCTTCTTCAATGCATTTTCCTTTTGGATCAATTGAGTTGAATCACACAGTTGTTTTCATTGCCTCGAAACTCAATGGTCATTGGATAAATGCTAACACCAATGTGTTAACCCTGAACTGCTAACACCAAATTGCAAAACACTGATGCGTTAATGCTGAAGCACAAACACCAGGATTGCAAACACTGAAGCGCTAACACTGAAGCACTAACACTGAAGCGCTAACACTAAAGCGCTAATACTGAAGCACTAACACTGAAGCGCTAACACTAAAGCGCTAATACTGAAGCACTAACACTGAAGCGCTAACACTGGAGTGCTAACACTGAGGCACTAACACTGAAGTGCTAACACTGAAGCGCTAACATTGAAGCACTAACACTGAAGTGTTAGTGCTGAAGCACAAACACCAGGATCGCTTACACTGAAGTACTAACACTGAAGCGCTAACACTGAAGCGCTAACACCAAAGTGCTAACCCCATGTCTGAAGCTGCTCCTCCAGTTAATCCTGTTCTGATAAACTCTGGACGGATCCTCCAAACACACGGCGCCTGTATCTGCACTTCCATCCACTGAATTCAACTTTTAATGTCTTTTCACTGATACTAAAGCCTTTAAGAGTCCAGGCTCTTTAACTCTTAGATTGGCTCGGCTCGGCTCGGCTCAGATACCTGCTCCTCGGCGATGGCGCTCAGGGATTGCGCCTTAATCTGTTCCACGCAGCAAGTGGACCAGAACTGGAAGAAATAAGCTGTTATCCTGGCAGCGGAGGTGAGAGGCGAGGGAGGATGTGTGTGTGTGTGTGTGTGTATGTGTGTGTGTGTGTGTGTGTGTGTGTGGGGGGGGGTAGTGAGAGAGAAATGCAGAGGTTTATAATGCACCGTGTCCAAGGACAGAAGGACTTGGACTGAAGACCGCCCTGTGTCCTGTCTGTCCACGTCTGTCCACCCCCCCTCCACACATCTGTCCATCCACCCATCTATCCAGGGACGTTACTAGGTTTGAGAGACAAGGGTTAGCCCCTAGAGGAGGCAAGATATTGCATGCGCCAACATTTTTTCAGAGCACAGACTAAAGCTTTGTCAATCAATTCATTATTTTAAGAGCATTACCCCTTGGGGACACACTTCCCACCATTTCTATTTTATTTAAAAATAACTTTCATTATTTAATTGCTTGCTAAAGCTACTTTACCAGCTAAACTCCACCAGTTAAAATGTGCTAAAATACAAAGAAAAATTAATGGTAGGTGCCATGCATTCATACTGAAGAACATCAGAACATCAAGACTGGCCAACAGTCTGTACCCACAGGCTGTTCGACTATTGAACTCTGCCCCCCCCCCCACCCCCCCCATGGACAAATAACCACATCCAGCACCAATAAGAACTGAACTGGTTTGCACTGCTGCAGAATGTCACTACTATTTCCTTCCCTCCTTAGTGACCACCCCACCCCCCCCCCCCCCCCCCCCCCCCCCCCCCCCCCCCCCCCTTGATCCATTATACTGTCTAGTTTCTGCACTCTAGTCCGAACTGTTATCTTAATATTGCTCTGCACTTCAACACCAACGTGACCTAATTTTTACTCTGCTGCTACATATTTGTGCACTTTTATGTCCTGGACCGTGTTGATGTTTACACATACTACTTGCACTTTATTATCTATATTATCTTAATGTGTGGAGGCTCTAAACTGAGTTTCGTTGTGCTTTTGTATCAATGACATTAAATATTCTGAATTCTGAATCTGAATTCTGAACTGAAAGAGGGCAAGTGCTTCACAAGTCACCATCTACCTAAGACTCTGTTCTCCATTTAATGAAGTAATGTTCTAACAAATAAAGTTCATATTTTGTTGTGCACAGTAGGCCTATGTAGCATAGGACAGTTTCCACATCACACAGTGTGTACATGTTAAGTTGGCCAGAATAAGGGCAAGACACTCTCTAAGAGGGAAAACACTTGAGTTGAGTTTGGGATGCACTGCACATGGGTCATCACTTGTCATTTGTGTTGTGATTTTATTCCAGGTTGCTAATGCATATAGGGATTATTTGATTTCCGACCATTAACTTGTCATTTGAACAGGGGGTTTTATGTTATACACGTTCTAACCAGGCATGTCATGGTGATAAGCATGACACTTCAGACACTGAGACGCCCAACACAGTTAAATAATCTCAGATGCTTGTTGAAAATGAAAAAAAAAAAAAACCTTCTGAAACTTTCCTAATAGTAGGCAACATTTGTAATGTCTTTACATCGAGGAATGCATTGCACAATGCTGTGGCCAAAATACATCATTTGTTGACCTTTACTGACCTCAATCGAGACCTCCTCAGCATCAGCTTTGACTCGCTCCTCTTGCTGCTGACTCCCTCTCTTAAAAAATCTTTGTATGTCCATGTAGCCAATGAAGGGACAGACAGATTATCTTTTCCCATGCAAAAAATAATGCTAGAATAGAGGGTCACAGAACTTTCAGAATGTGACCAAACAATGCAGAATGTAGGTGTTATCATCTACAACAAATAGTTTTTGAGATCTCTGGAGGTCAAAGGTGACAGGTCGCAAAATTTACTTCTGTAACATTGTTTGTGTGTGTCAAGCATAGACATATCACGCTACAACTTAATCAATGCTGCATATATCATTATTATATTACACACCACTGACATATATAAAACGAAATTATCAATATTGAAAAAGGTCAAAGGTCAAGGTCGCATTTAGCAGAAAGGTCAAAATCACATTATTGGGTCTAATTCAAGAATGGTTTGTCATAGGAACTTGAGATTGGCACCAAATAGGGGCAAGATTAGACATTCTCTGAATACGTGTTGCCAGTAAGTTTTCACACATTTTAACATGTATTCCACACACTGAAATGTGTCCCCTGCTTTTAACCCATCACTAGCAACTAGGAACTAGGAGCAGTGGGCTGCCATATCAGGCGCCGTCTGTTTATTTTTAGTTACCGTTAGAACTTGTTGAAAAAACTTGTTTTCCCCAATGTTTTACAAAATAACTTTTAAATGTAATCATATGGACATATGATTAAACATGTAAACAGAAAAAGAAATGATTTACATTGAAAAATGCAATGTAAAGAGGAAAATATTAGAATAAATAGTGATCAGTCATCTGGAAGTTGCCACTAAAACAGTTGTGGTTAAGTTTATAAGTTAAATTAAAATGAAGTTGTTCATTATTTTTCCAAACTAACACTAGGTATCAACAGAAGACATGACTTGATGATGACAACACGCATTAGTTTCTGTCTTTAAAGTTAGCATCGTTACTTTCATCTCTGATTCCCTAGTCTGATTAAAAACCCTGGATATCGACCTTGTCTCCTCATCTTCACTAAAGTGTCTGTTTTGAAGCAAATGATGCCAAAATATTTGCAAACCTTTCTCAGAGTCCAAGCAAAAAGATCAAAAACCACAAACACCAGAAGAAACAGGAATTATCTCCCTCCCCAAAATAAAAAAGGCATGCGCGGTTAATTAACGTTAACTGCAGGCAGCGCTCTACTCCCAAATGTCTGCACACGCCCGACGCTTCACAATCCAATTAAAACTCGCAGATCGCGTCAGGCTTCACGTCGTACACGGTTTGTGAATCAAAGTCGGCTGGAACAGAAATCAAAGGCTGCGATGTGAAGTCTTCAGGTGAGCAGTGAACACACCGCTAATGGCTGCAGGTGAGCAGCGAACGCACCACTAATGGCTGCAACAAATACACGGCAGTTTATTCACAAGACGGAAAAAAACAGACAAACTGACTTGAAGAAGATCTGCACCGAATGATTTATGAGCAAAAGTTAAAGACACACAAAACAAACAACAGCAAGTTTTTAAAAGTCCACCTTTTAACCCTTAAAGGCCCCACATGTACACTTATGTGTGTGTATAGTGTGTGTATAGTGTGTGTAATGTGTGTGTAGTGTGTGGATATTGTGTATATAGTGTGTTGTGTGTAGTTTGTGTAATATGTGTGTAGTGTGTGTAATGTGTATAGTGTGTGTATTGTGTAGTGTGTATATTGTGTATAGTGTGTGTAATGTGTGTACAGTATATTGTGTATATTGTGTGTTGTGTGTAGTTTGTGTAATGTGTGTGTAGTGTGTGCAATGTGTGTAGTGTATGTAGTTTATGTATAGTGTGTGCAGTGTGTATATTGTGTGTAAAGTGTGTTGTGTGAAGTGTGTGTAGTTTGTATAGTGTGTGTAGTGTGTACATTGTGTATTGTATAATGTGTGCAGTATGTGTGGTTTGTATAGTGTGTGTAGTGTGTACATTGTGTATTGTATAATGTGTGCAGTATGTGTGGTTTGTATAGTGTGTGTAGTGCGTATAGTGTGTGTTATTAACTCTTCATTCTAACCCTGAAGCTAAACGTTCGTTTATTAATTACGGCTGAAACGTGAAGCTCAGATGCTCATGAATATCTGTCGCTGCTTCCTGCCAATCACACGCCACCATAAAGACCAACATCTGGATCATGTAATGCAACAAAGTGTATAGACACGCACACACACACACACACACACACACACACACACACACACACACACACACACATGCTCGGGGCTTTAAATCAAACGTTCCATGGACCTGATCCGCTTCATTTCACTTTGATCCTTTTTTTTTTTTTTCAAAAACACCGACTGACTCCTTCTCTCTCTCTCTCCGTCTGTCCGTCCATACTTCCGTCCGTCCGTCTGTCCTGACAGGGTGTAGATCACAGGCGGTGGCTGTAGGCTCTTCCCTATCACCACATTCGGACCCTTGGTCTCCCGTTTGTTGAATATATTTTGACTAATTGAAAAAGCGAGCGTTACTTCACAAACAGACTGAATTATTAAACACACTGACGAGGCTTTGAAGTCACTTATTCCTGTTTAACGGAACGTTTTAAATGAGCAGGTGAGACGGCGTTTAACGACTTTAACGCCCCAGGTTTACACTTAAATACACAATTAAACTTTTACTCAACAAATCTGGGAAATCCACAAAAACATCCGGGGGTTAAAATAAAAAAAAAAAAAAAAACATATAATGGTGTATCAGCGCCACATCGGGAAATATAAAAACACTTTTACTTCGAATTTATTCTCATAAAACTGCAGGTTTTATCTCTATATTTTATTATTTTCTTCTCGCAGTGACAGATTTTTATTTTCTTTCGTGACCCTAATACGACATCGTAGAATTAATCAGGAAAAGGTTCGAACTGAATTTCACTCCTATTTTAACCCTTTGGTGTCTCCAGTTCCACTCCAACATAAATGGGTCAGTTAAAAAAAAAAAAAAAAAAAACCCAAACAAACAGAGTAGATTTTTTTTTTAGGTATCTATACTTTACTTGAGTATTTACTTTTCCTCCCTACATTTTTGGATAAATATCAGTACTTTATACTCTCTACATTCTCAGAATAGACTCATTACTTTTTTCAAACTAAACAGAATAAGTCACCAGAGGAAAAATCAGTGAAGGAGAGAAACTGTGACTTTATATATTAGAATTATATGACTATTATCTCCCAATTTTGACTTTTTGTCTCCCAATTTTGACTTATTTCACAATTTTAACATTTTATCTCACAATTTTGACCTTTTCTCTTAAAATTATGCATGTTTTAATCTCATATTTATAATTATTTTTTAAATCTCATGTTGACTTTTTATCTCAATTGTGATCTTTCCCCCCTGTTTTATTTTTTTCCTGCCCATACCCTCAAAACTGACTACAGTGACCCTATCAAACACATTATCTACACAGTAACCCACTTTTTTAAATGCTTTATTTCAGATACTTTTGAAACTTTTCAAATTTTTCCTGGTTAAATATGTATTATTGTGTTCTCGGCACAAACAAAAATGCAGCTTTACTTTTTACTTTGTACTTTATTACAATTGAGAAGTTGTACTTTTTAAGTAAAAGAGTTGAATCAGTACTTCTACTTTTACCAGAGCATTTTTTCACACCAGTAGCTGTACGTCTACTTAAGTACAGATTGTGAGTACTTTGACAACCTCTGGGGAAATGTCATGTTTGTTCATAAAAGCAGGAAATGTTGCGTTGGTTCAAAAAGGCGGGAAACTTGTGGATGGTTTCATAAATGTGGGAGTCGTTGGTCTGGTTGATAACCGTGGAAACAGAAGGTTGGTTCATGTTGGCGCCAGTTCTCCACTTCCTCTATCATCCTCAGGAGGAAACGTCACCATGGTAACAAGCCTGGGCGATGCTGTAGAAAACGCCACAGGCAACAGCGAGTGGCAGCTCCGGCAGGGGACGGTGGTGCAGAAGACGAAGCTTTGTGTAAACAAACGGCAGGAAGCTAAACACAAAGAGGTGTCGTGTTTGAGCGCAGACGCTACAGGTGGGACTCATGGAATCAGACGCAGCTTCACCACACTTTGCCAGAGTGCATCCTGGGACACGGCCATGATGCCTTCAGGTGCTTCACACGTCAAACAGAACCTGGTTTGATGAGGTATTCACTGACAGGTGGTGGTGCGTTCAGGAGCAGCTCCGGGGGTTTATTAAACACTTATTTTACAAGAATTATTCTGAATATGGGATTAAACCAGATGCACCTTTTCTGTTTTCCAGCAGATTCTTGTGGTTTGTTTCTTATTCAAAGTTAATTTTGTTCATTTGTTCTCAGTTAAAACAAAATATTTTAAAGTTTTGTTGTTTTATTTGCATTACAATAAAAAATATTAATTGCGGACAATTGCGGAAATGGCTGTTGATGATTGAAAATGATCAAGATTTAAACAAAAAATTAAACTGACAACATTCCATCAGAATTGCCTTAATGGCATTTATTCATTTTCTTATTGCTGTCTTTTTTGTTTTGACTTGTACATGAAATCACATGGTGTTTTTGCCCCATATTTTTTTCATTAGACATATATTTTTATTAATTACACCAAATCTCACAACATGTTAATGTATAAAAACCACAAATAATTGTTTTTTACATCACTATCATCCTGTTGGACAACAACTAAGGTGTTTGCTTAGTTTGAACTTTTGCTGAAACAAAATATAACAAATTAATAATAATGCTAATAATGTTTTTTTCAGGTTTAATCTGATAGTGTTGTCAAATAATTACAGTTTTTAATCAGATTAATCACAGGGCTCCTGTAGATTAATTTAGATTATCACAATTAAATGCCATTGTTTTTAAATAAAAAAAAATCTAATCTAATCAGAACAATTTAAAGTTTGTTCTGGAGAGTGTGTTCTGCTGGTTGACTGTTCTACCTTGGGATTTTTTTTGCACTCAAATGTCATGCTGTTTAGCATCTTCCTTCTTTCAATCTGCACGTATGACGCTAACTACTGTGATAAACTGCCGGAAATGCATTGACAGAGATGTTCAGAGTCATTCTGCTGCAGATAATGGCTTAAATGTGTAAACGTTTATAATTACATTAATCATGATAATGGATGAATCTGCAAACAATGGCCTTACAGCCAGTAAAACTACAGAACATGTTCTACTGGAGGTTTACTGGTTTCATATTCATATATTCTAAATCTCTGAGCAATATTTGAAGAATCAAGTTAAAGTCTATTTATTTATTTTTTAACAAAACACTATACTTTTATGATATTGAAGTTGTAATATTTGGAAAACAAATCCACGATAATGTGATAAAACCTTGTAATTCTTCAGCCTTGTTGGTGACAGTTCCAGACTACTGTTCCTCCTCTAAATCTGTTCAGTTCTTATGACAAAACAAACCCAAACATGTGCGAACTCTCTTCAAAGTCTTTTGACTAATGCTACTGTAACATGTCGGTGGTGAATTATTTTTATTATTCAATTTTATTCTCTGAAAATTACAGGTTTTATCTTGTTTTTGTTCTCTTATACGGCAGAATCCCAAACCACCTGAACTTTCCTTCTATTGATTATTTCAACCATGTTTGATCATTTCCCATCTGATAAAACCAAGTGTTGAACTGTTCAAAACCTCCAGAACCTCCTTTATTTCCAGCCTGAAACATCTTCCTGCTTCATTTCTTGCAGGTAAAGAAGGTTTCAGCTGAAATTAGCGAAAAGTCCACCTGCTCATTCATCTCCAACGAACCTCATCTCACATTCCGACTGTTGATTTCAGTTCCAATCAGACGGAAAGAGGACGAGCAGATCAATGAAGCTGAACTCCAACCAGTGGATGTGGACTTCAAAAGACCCGGGTTCTCCAACACACACTGTCCAGATCAGATCTATACGATCCATTATTAACCTGTTTCCTGCCAGACAAAGGAACAGGCAGAGCATCAAATATAGAAAAATAAAAGATGGAATAAGAGGAGAGGCTGAATAATTAAGAGGGAGGTGCAGACGCTGGAAGGAACAGGGCAAAACGTGAGTAGAAAAGCTCAGAAAAAGAAGTCGCATCAGAAAGAGGAAGTTGGACAAAGTCTGTGACAAAGAAAATGAAAGTAAATAAAATAAAAGAATGAAGAAATATATGAAAACAAAAGTGACTGAAATAAAACAGAGAAAACAAACCAATTACAAAACTGTTACCATGTCACACATCAAGGTGTAGCCAATCACATTCAAAGCAGTATATTAGCCCCGCCCCCATTGTGTACGAGGCACTTTACAGGAGATTCATGCTGTGGTCAGGTTATTGGGTCTGCTTTTTCTGGATCTTTTTTCTGTTCTATTGTGTTTTTTTTCTGTTTTTCTGCTTCTTTTTCCCATGGTGTGTTGTTTTTCTCTGTGCTTCATCTGTCTCCTCTGGTTTCCATCCACTTAACTCTAATAACTATCCTCTAAACACCAGCTCAACCCTCAGAACCCTGCAGAACTCCCAGAATCCTCTGGTCTGGACTGCAGACCCTGGTCGTCCTTAAACCCTGTCTGTGTCGTGCACACGTATATGTTGGTCTACGTACATCCAGGTAAACGGAGTCGACAGGTGGGTTTTCCATCCTGGACCTCTGAGGACACACAGCTCCTCCACCATTTATCTCAATTTCACCTCATAAACACACACTTCACACTGAAATACACAACACACACACACAAAACTCTGCCACAAATGCACACCTAACACACACCCTGACACGTGCATTAGTGCTGCGGAGTTTTCACATGTTTAGATTTGAATCCAACACATTTCTGTTGAATTAACCCATGAATTATGCATGAATTATGAGAACCTCAGTCGAGATTTCTTTCCTGTGTTTTTAATGTTCTTTAGTCATGAAAAACACTATGTGATGGACATGTTTAATATTGAACTATTTTTCCTGGAATTACAAAAATGTCCACTCTGCTGGACAACATGTATTTAAAACCCATCACCACAAAGTTAATTTAAAAAAATCCATTCAGCTAATCTGGTGTTTTCTCACATTTTAACAAACTCTACCACTAGTTATTACTTTAGGTATTACTTCATAGAGATAATGTGGAAAAACAAAGAAAGACATTGTGATTATTTTGTTTATCAAGAACAAAAAAATTACAATAATGGTATAAAGCAAGACATTTCCTAATTGTGGGATCAATAAAGTACTTATACTCTCTTAAATTGCAGTGTATTGGATGATACATAACCCACAAAACCCTAGCCTAGCAGTGCTATCCGTATTCATTACATGTATACGTCTAGGAAGGCTTCATAGTCAGGGAGGCAGGGCTAAAAGTTTGTCTTTTAAATCCTCTGTATGCAATAGGACGGTACCACAACCAATCAGCTTAAGCTTTAGGATGATGCAGTTAGACGGCGGAAAGTTCACGAAGGAGTCTGGAGAAAGTTACAAATGACTAAACAAAATGGTGGATTATGGAGCTTAATGACTGTTGTCGATTCTGTAAAAAAGAATTTAAAGACAACAAAAAACAAACAAAACTGTGTTGAGTTAGAGACTGACTGTGAGTATAAGTAAATCACTGTGTTACTGTTTATCTGTCAAATAAACCTGGATTACTATAGAAACTATTACAGCATCAAAAACTAATTAATTTGAGCAAAAAAGTAGTAAATTAATACTATTTATTATGGGATGGTTTTAGTGGATGGATCAGCATTTAAAACATGAGACACAAAACAACTGTTGAATTCAGACCAAAAACCAACTGTTTATAATAATGCAGTGAAAATGAATGCATTAGCGCTGATTAATTCATCATCATGATTAATCCGATTACATTTATTTAACACAATTGAATGGAACAGTTGTTTACAATTGTTTTGTCGAAACTGTTGAAGATGTTGAATACTCATATTAATTGCATATATACATATATATATATATATATATATATATATAAAATATATATTTTTTGCATATGTTTGGATATTTTATCACATTTTATGTTATTTTTTTCTGGATTTTAGAAGGGTCTGTGAATACGTGTTGAACTTTCATAGCTTTTTTGTTAGTTTATTAATTTATTTTTTGTCAATTTTAGTGGATTTTCTCATAATTTTTTGTGTCTTAGTGTATTTCTGGTGGAAATTTGAGTAGAAAAAAAGACAGAACAGTTGAACGAACATAAAGTGTTTTGATCATAATTAATTGAAATTAATCCAAAGCAACCCTGTGATTAATATTTAAATTATTTCACAGCCCTAGTTTAAAAATAATTTGACCTTTAATAACAGTAAGTGGAAGGTGTATTTAATAAGTTCACGTGGACACATGAAAGTTAAATCTGCTATAAAAGTGTCGTCACATGGAGGCAGCGCAACGTTAACGTCACATTTAGGATGTGTTGGGGTTCAGGTCTGTCTGATGTTAAGCTCCTCCTATAATAAGTTAAGCCCCTCCCATAATGAGTTAAGCTCCTCCTATAATGAGTTATTAAGCAACGTCCCCTTTCAGCTCGACGCTTGACTCTGACACAAATCCCTCCTTTATTCTGCAGTACAGTAATCCACCACACACACACACACACCACACACACACACACACACACACACACACACACACACACACACACACACACACACACACACACACACCACAACAATGCATCAGGCCTCAGTTCACTTCCTCCAGTCCAATCCCCTCTTCTGCTCTCTGTTCGCTGACAAAACCCTCTGAAGAGGAGGGGGGGGGGGTAGCGGATTGAAGAGACCGTACAATTGTCTGGCAGCGTCTGGGAAAACGCTGCAATCCAGACCAAGTCCAACACACACACCGACACACACCGGCAGCAGAGATGTGCAATTACAGCGCACTAACAACCCACCAGGGAGTTATTTAGAGGTAGAACACAAGCAAAGGTCGGAGGTTTGAGGAGTGGAACTGAAACTGAAACTGCCAACGCTATGGCATAAACTGGATTCAAAATTATGTTTTCAGTCTAAAAGCTGGAAATCCAACAAACAAACAAAGAGTTCAACTCCACAAAATGCAGTGTTTGTGCATCTGTTCCAGTATTTTATCTGGAGTCTGACTCTTTCCTCATGGATTCCCGCTGAATTAAGACTTGGATCAAACTCAAACGATCCTCGACTGTGACCAAAACGTTGTCACATTCTGCGCTTTAGCCCCGAGATATGATCTGATGCAATGTGATATGAGAAGGAAACTTGACTTCCACACACAGGAACCAGATCTAAGTGGATGGAAACTGAAGACCTGGACCAGGAGCAGGTTTAGTGACAGACCCATATGCCCAATGGAAAAGAGATTAGTGACATTATTTATTATTGCACGTTTACAACTAATTTCTCTGATATAAGTGCATTCATGTCATCCACAGGCATGATTACCTAGAAATTATAATTCACATCTTTATTTCTTTTACTGTGAAAGTTAAATAAACCTGAAATAGGTTTTTAAAAACTGCAATTTTGTTAATTTCATTAATTTGATGCTTGTATTTGTCTATGTTGCTCTTTTTTAACCTACTGTTTCTTACATTTGCTATATTTAATAATTTTTTAAATTATAGATTTATCAAACTGACATTTCTCTCCTTTATTCTTGTCCATTTCTCTTCATTTGTTAATTATTTAGGTTTTGTTGCTTAGTTTTATTCGTGTCCATTTTTTTGTCTCTTTAGTTTAGTTTTTATTTTATATATCTATTCTACAATTTACTCTGATTCTATTCTATTTCTTTTATCTATCTATCTATCTATCTATCTATCTATCTATCTATCTATCTATCTATCTATCTATCTATCTATCTATCTATCTATCTAAAAAAAAGGGAAAAATAACTTTGTGTGACAAAAAACTTGGGAATTCTTCTTAAAATTTGCCATTTTCATAAACATTTTAGAGATTTTTTTCATAAACCATATTCTGCTTTTTATAACATGAATGAGAGGATGAAGCTCAGCTTCTCCTCAGGTCAGAAAAAGTCAAAAACAACATCAAAAATTAAGAACAAAAAACACATATCTCCTTCTGTCCTCAAGTCTTTGAAAGTCATAACCACAGGAAAAAAAGCAACTATTGAGAGAAAAACTGTACAAGTGGAAACTACATCCCATAAAAAAACAGAAGCAGGTGGATGTGAGGGAACTCCATCCAGTTCACGCCGCTGAAACTATTCACCTAAACGGTTTCTTCAAAAATATTTAATCCATTCACGTCATCATCATTGTCTTAAAAAAAACTCCAATAAAGAAGGAAACACCCGCCTCCAATCCAACACAACAGACACACAATAAACAGACACTACCAGCATCATCACTTCTACTACTGCTACTGCTATTTGACGGACGTTACCATGGTGACGAGGTATGCTGCTGGCCGGCCAGGTGAAGGGTCTTGGGCCGGGCGGCGGAGCAGCTGCCCGCATTAGCCGGCCGCTCCCAGTAGGGGTCACTGCGAAACACACAGAGAAACGTCAAGAGCTTCTTAAACGACCACGAAAAGACAAAAGGAGGAGGAAGATGAGGAGGAGGAGGAGGAAAATGAGGATGAGCAGAAGACCAGAGACATGGAAATGAAGGATGGAGAAGAGGAAATGGCAGCAAAGAAAAACACAATGAAAGAAAATGTCATTAGATACGTTCCAAAAACACACAAATAAAATCAGAAAAGTAGATTGACACAAACAGATGATTAACTATAGGGCATTTCTAAGTCAGTGAATGAATACTAAAAACATGGTGCAACATTCTTGCAACAAAAAAAAAAATCCCACGAATAATCAGAGAAACTCAATGATTGAACCTGATGAGTTATGAAACTGTCAAAAACAATAAAAAAAAAACACAAGCTTTTACTTTAACAAATAAATAAAGTTTCAAAGACACAAAATAATGAATGTCAGGTGATGATTCTACAGGTGAGGAAGAGGAAGTGGAGGAGGAGGAGGAAGATGCAGACCAGCAAGATGGAAAAAATGATGGAGAAAAGGACATAGAAGCAAAGAAAAACACAATAAGAAAAATAAAAATGTCATCACATACGTCCCAAAAACACACAAATAAACTCTGAAAAGTAGGTTTACACAAAAATATGATGAGCTAATGGGCATTTCTAACTCAGTTTATGAAAAAAAAGAAGAAGAAAAACCATACCCATGAGAGAAACACAATTGAGCCTGAACAGTTAATATGAAACTGTCTAAAAAATTTAATTAAAACCCACAAACGTTTACTTTAACATATAACAAATTAAGAGATGATTCTGCAGGTGTGGAGGAGGGGAAGGAGGGGGAGAAAGGAGGGGGAGACCAGGTGATGATGAACAGATGATTGGGCATTTCTAACTCAGTGGACAAAAACTCAAGACATAATGTATTATCTTTGTCAAAAATCCATGAAAGATCAGAGAAACCCAACGATTGAACCTGGTCTGTTAACGTGAAACTGTCAATAACCATCAAAAAACAAACTTTTACTTCAACCACTGACTAAAGTTTAAAAGACACAAAATACTGAACATCAGGTTATGATTCTGCAGGTGAGGCAGAGGAGGCGCAGAAGGAGGAGGAAGAGGTGAAGATATGAACTACAGAGATGCAGATTAAAGAATGGAAATAAAAGCAAAGATTTGAAATGTCACCAGCTATTTCCCCAAAAACACACAAATAAACTCTGAAAAGCAGATTTACACAAACAGATGTTGAACCATTGGGCAATTATAACTCAGTGGATGTAAAATAAAAAAATAAAGAAGCATATTGCATCATCTTTGCTCCTCCTCCTGTCTACATAATCAGAAAAAGCCAATGGTCGAACCTCATATGTTAATATGAAACTGTAAAAAAAAAAAAGAGTAAAAGCCACAAAATTGTACTTTAACCCATGAAAAAAATATCCAAAACACTGAAAATTAGGTGATGATTCCGCAGGTGAGAAAGAGGACGAGGAGGAGGAGGAGGAGGAAGAAAAGGCATGTACCAGAATGATGGAGATAAAAGACAGAGAAAAGGAAATGAAAGCAAAGAGAAACTCAATAAGAAAAGTAAAAATGTCATTAGACATGTCCCAAAAACACAAATAAACTCTGAAAAGTAGATTTACATGAACAGATGATGAACTATTGGGCATTTATAACTCAGTGAAGGCAAACTAAAGACATCCTTGACAAAGAAATCTCATAAATAATCAGAGAAACCCAACTGTTGAAACTGGTGTGTTGATAAGAAACTGTCAAAAACAATAATAGAAACTGAAAAATTTTACTTTAACCAACAACTAAAGTTTCAAAGACACAAAATACTGACCATCAGGTGATGATTCTGCAGGCAAGGAGGGGATAAGTACAAATACTCGACTTAAGTACCTCTACTTTACTTAGAGTGCTTCCATTTCTTCTCTGCATTTAAGCACAAGTATCTGGACTCCTGACATTTTCAACATGCTTTAGTTTTAATGCATTAGAGGTGAAATATCCAGGAGTGTTACTTTGTGTCACTGTGTATTTTCTAGTTTTAATATTATTAAAAAATAAAACACAGAAAAGATGATGAGGTGCTAAATCCATCTGTGAATATTATACATGACAAATGTAACTGGATGGGAAAAAAAACACAACAGACAAAATGAGACAAAAGATAAAAATGACTGAAAAGAAAAAACTAAACAAAAGGACACTGGAAAAACAGATTTTTAACCTGAATGGACTTTTTTCCCTGGTTAAATAAAGGTTACAATAACATAGGAACGATAAAAAAGATGGAAAAGAAATAAACTGGGATGCAAGGACATAAAAGACAAAATTCAAACATAGGTTAAACATTTTGACATAAAATGTGTTGTGAAAAATATATGATGTAAAAGACTAAAAATTAAAACAAAAAGTAATAAAAAATGACACAAAGATGAAAATAAGTATTCACTCAGTGAGTGAATACTTTTGGCAACATAGTGTAAGTACGGAGGGTCTGAATGTCCACATGGGTCCCACCTGAGGACCATGACCCATGTGTAGACCAGACCAGTGGAGCCACAGATATTAGACAGATCCCACAGTGCATGTTTGACTCTTTCACGGTTAAGTCACATAACTTTCATTTGTGGTTTGTCATAAACATTTCCTGCTGTTGGGTGGATTTGGCAGATGCACCTGCCTTTGGAAACACACCCTCAAAAAACAGTCAGATAAACAGAGGCGGGGTTGGGTTGAGGCTTTTTGAAGAGCTAAACGCCGCCGACTGGGACTCGACAGGCAGGCGAAGTGACACCGAGTCAAATACGAAATACAAAGCAGCCCCAAAGTGACTGTCTATGCACAGTGAATTATATGAATTTTACACACCCACCAAAGACAGCCTGTCAAAACCCATGCCGGAATGGATTTTTCATACGGAGAGAGGGAGCGAGGGAGCGCCGAGGAGAATAAAGGAGGGAAAAAATAAGAGGTGGGAAGAGGGCGAGAGACACTGACACACACAGGGAAGAGGAGGAGAGAGAGAGGAGAGGCAGCGGAGCGGCGCCGACTGCAGGAGAACATTAGCTGCACTGTGTAGCGCACCACAAAACCATTGACATTGTCGGTCTTGCTTTGTGGACGAGTATTATTGTAAAACACAGTTTTCTGAGGCGAGCCGGCCGCTATTGTTCTTGTCAGAGGGTGAAGCGAGGGCAGCGGCAGCATAACTTATTTCAGCTTTAAAGCCACGACACAAGTGCACAGTTGGTTTCAAATTAAAGCCGCGCACATGTACGTCCACAGATTGTATTACTTTTAGATTTGATCTGTTGATGCATGACTAGCAAACATATCGCTGCAGTCGGAGGAATGAAAAAAAAAATGTACAGATGAAAAAAAGCCGCTTTCTTGTGTCGGAGGTGGGTGTACTTTACTGATTACAAACGGTGCGTTCAGGGATCGTGTGTAAACGGCTGCGCCAAAGTCACCAGGACAAACAGATCCACAGGTTTAACACTTAAAAACTAAGGCTGTCAAAAGTAATAAATTAACACAGATTAATCCATAATTATGATTAATCTCATTAAAAATTCTAACACAATTAAATGGAACAGTTGTTTACAGTTGTTTTGTTGAGTAAACATGTAAATTGCATATATGCTATTCATATATATATAATTTTTAGCTATATAATTTTGTCCTGTATTTTTTGTTTCTTTGTGTATTTTTGTGGGACACTTGAGTACAAACCCCTCCTCCTCCACCACCAGAACAGTTGACTGACATTTTCACTGAAACACTTCCAGTTTAAAATATCACATTAATGCGAATCATAAGTTAGTCGGGGTTTCTGCTAGCACTAAGCTACTGCTAACACTAAGCTAATGCTAGCACCATGCTAATGTGTCACCTAGTTTGGACAAACACGTTAAATGCAGAATATATTCCCTTTTTTCTTGAGTCTGTTTGCTAAAGAAAAAATAAATGCAATTAACATTTGATTTGATTTGAATGATTTATTTCGAACATGTGCAAAGTGCAACAATAATCAATACAGCAATAATAATAATAACAATGACATGTCCGAAAAGGAGTAGGATGAAGCATAAGCTTATTTAATCCTACCCCTTCTTCACTTCCCCAACAACCTAAATTCATCTTGTAGCAATATAGTGCATAGTGCAAAAATGATGATAAATAAAATAATAACAATAACAATAATAACAATACCAATAATCAATAACTGAAGTACTAAACATAGACATATATACAAAAAACAAAAAAACAACTAAAAACAAATGAGCAGATAGGAAAACGAGTTTTTTTTGTTGTTTATTGTTTTCATAAATCATGTCATAAATTAAAAATGAATATTCCATCATGATGAAATCAAAATTAATCTAAAGCAGCCCTGTGAAAGTCTGGCAAGCCTGACTACGATATGAATACATAGTTTAGATATGATCCATAGACTGAGCTTAAGTGTACAGGTGGGATCAACGGCTGTCTTTCAAACTGCTCTGCATGTAATAGGCCAGTGCTATGACCAATCAGAGCAACGAACAATGTGATGCATACAGAGCACCTAAAACAAGTTCAAACTAGCGTCTATATCATTGTTTTAACATCCTATAGACGAGGCTAATTAACGTTAACACACCGGTAACAGTGGAGGAAAAATATCCAACCGGGTCCGTTTACATGCTGCTTATCCGACCATAGATTATATATAAATTCATACTTATGCAATCTACACTGCGGCACAACCCTGTTGTAATTGTTCTAGGCCCGCCTGCTACACAAATAGAGCGTTATGATTGGATCGGTTAACTGGAACCTGGGTGAGGCTCTGTGGAGTGTGGCTAGACCAACGATTCAGGCAAATTAGAGACAGGCTAGTTTACTACGCTAGCCCTGTGATTAATCTGATTAAAATTTGTAACCATCTGACAGTCCTAATTTTAAGACACAATACTGTACTAGTACAATCAGTTACACAATTCTTTTCAAGAATGTAATGATGCTGTAACTGTAGACCTTCAGACACAGTCAAATATTTTGTTATTTTATTCACACATAACAATATGTAAATGACATGCATGTATTACATAATAACACAACTGACAGAGTTTCATCTTTTATTGAACACTATTGTATTGTTTGCCTAGTTTGGAAAATACTGCATATAAAAATAAAACCTTGTGCTCAGACTTTGCCCAAAATTGTGTTCTGAAAATATTCAAATTATTTCTAGATAAATAACACTTCTACTACACTACTAAAAACTTATAATGAACCAGCAGCAGTACTGCAGTTTTTGGACAGAAAAAAAGTGGTAGAGAAAACCACTCTGGTACCCCATGGTGTAGAAAACAGGAAGTTAATGGAAAAAAGAAGAAATTATTGCACATCTTTGAGATATAAATATTACACATTCCATTTTCACAATAACAATATTTTTTCAATATATTGTGCAACCCTAGATCCAGTCCATGTATGGAATGAGTGTACATGTGACCTTTGACCTGAAACTAATGACAGTGTCTATGGACGCAGAAGTGAGGCACCAAATATGGGTTTGTCTGGTCACATGTCAAACGTTAGCATTTTTATTTGAGTCAATGACAGACTCACGAACCTGCTGACCCCAGTTTAATGTCACACACCTGTGGCAACCCCACACATTCAAAACAAAGACTTTTGTTTTTCTCAAATTCATTAGTTTTTGATCCTGTAAAAGTTTATTTTATCTGATTCAAATCCAGGTTCATTTTAGAAGATATGTAGTCAATATAATGAATATTATAGTGGCAGAAAAGCCAGGTGTAGATTATTACTGCACAGACGGAGGATTCAATTTTCCTCAGTCAGGATATGTAATAATATTAATGGATTATGTAAAGTGAAATGCAATTACGCTAGATTAAAAACAATGTTTAATCATGATTAATCTAAATTAATCCAGAGCAACCCTGTGATTAATGTGATTGAAAGCTGTAATTGTTTAACAGTCAACAAAATCTAATCAGTTCCAGATCTTCCCATTACCAACCTAAAATCCGTACATAATTTTTTTAGCTATCTTGTACACAAAAAAACAAAAAAACAAACATCCAAACCAACCAACAAATGCCGGCAAAAACATAACCTCCTTGGTGGAGATAGCAAACAATCACTCTCACATTCACACCTATGGGCAATTTAGATTAACCAATTAACCTATCACTGCATGTGTTTGGAGGGTGGGAGGAAACCGGAGTACCTGGAGAAAACCCACGCAGACATGGGGAGAACATGCAAACTCCACACAGAAAGGTCTGGTGTGGGAATCAAACCAGGGTCCTTCTGTCTGTGAGGCATGAGTGCTAACCACTGCTTGGCGGAGGTAATTGATGATAATATGTAAAACAGATTAAGAATTATAATTATAATTATAGTATATGTTGTTCTTTGCTGTGTGTGGTCAGTGAGGCTGAAGGTGGGCGGAGCTACAAGTTAGAGTTTCCATGTGAATTGTCAGTTCATTTACATGCACTTTGAGAAATTCGAAATTGTTGCCTTACTCCAATTAAATTGTACATTTTCAAAGCCATGTAAAGACCTTGATCAAATTATAATCGGACGGCCATGGCTCAGTTGGGAGAGCGGGTCGTCCATTGACCGAAGGGTTGGCGGTTCGATTCCCGCTCTGTCCTAGTCAGTGTCCTCCAGTGTCACTCACACTGGTGTATGAATGAGTATGAATGTTGGGTGGTGGTCAGAGGGGCCGTAGGCGCGAAATGGCAGCCACGCTTCTGTCAGTCTGCCCCAGGGCAACTGTGACTACATATGTAGTTTACCACCACCAGAGGGAGCATGTGAGAGTGAATGAATAATGGAACACTAATGTGAAGCGCACAAAAAAAAAAAAAAGCAAGACAAAAAAAAAAAAGACAAAAAATAATCTAACTGAATTTGAGTTTGTGAAGTCAGATAATGTGGTTCTAGTCACATTTCATGTAAATACAACCCAACCTTAGCTTGATTAAGACTGGCCTGGACACGCCCCTTTCAGAAAGTGACCAGAGTCACCATGACAACGTGCACTTTACGTGTAACTGATCAGAGTGAACAGTACGTATGTTCTGAGCTGCTGCCTGGTTGTGGTTCAGATCATTTCAGGGTGTTGTCCTCCTACTATGTCTGCTTCAAATCTGACGCTTTGGTTTAGTTACTGTTCTTCTTCTATGGTGCCAACTGGAAGAATGCTAATGCAAAAGGGTGTGTAGCACCACCTAGTGTCAGGGAGACTTACATACCTCACTTAAGGATTCAAATTTCTCCAGGGCATGTAAACTTGGATTACTGGGAAACTCCAGTTAATTCCTTCAGGCAATAATTTTAATTTGTAAGTGCATGTGAATGTACTGAGTGAAAGTTCAGTGTTAGTTCAATATATTTGTGTTTTAGTCTGAACTCTGCACTTTAGTTCAGTCTGGATTGTGCCCACTGCCACTAATGTGCTAACGCTAATCACTAAAGCTAGGTGCTAAAACAACATTTCCAACAGGGTTAATTCAAGTGACTTAAACTTTAACCTTTTCATTTAGTTTATGACTGAGAAAAACTCCAGGAGATAAGCACAAGATCCAGAAACCAAACGAGTTCAATACAAGTCCAGTGTTTTAACAGTTAATAAACTTCATCATGTCTTAAAAATGGAAAAAACATATGACTTAAATCTGTTATAATTTTTTTTACAGAAATAATCATGTTATGAAAGACTCATAGATACAAACACTCCCATTGGTTCAGGATAATTAATTAATGCCCCTACAGTAGTTAGCATTAGTGTTAGCAATTAGCATTAGCAAAATACGATTAACCTGTGGCTCTGACAGAGGCTTCTCTAACAGTTTTGATAAGTTCAAATGCAAAGAAGATAGTGGCGGATGAAAATGAATAAAGATACAACAGCAAAATAAAAGGTTAAAAACATGTTTGATTTTGACTTTATGGACTTAACTTGTATTTTCAAAGTTTTATCAAAATATGATGCTGACTGCATCTTGTTTTTCCATTCTCTTTCTCTCCGGTATGACTTCTATATTTGTTTCTCTTATTGAGATGCTACTTCTTTAAATTCCCTAAATTCCTACATCTTTAAACGCATCGTTCTCCCCTGTCATCCATCTCTATCAGCTCCACGTGGACGCCTTCAGGTACCTTTTTAGGAAAGTGGACGAGTAACCGCACAGTGAATCCAGCACAGAGAAAAAAAATAAACCCTCGACTCTACACACATTAAATAAACAGCCCGACCGCCTGCGCACACAACAACACACAACTACACACATCTGCACACCGGCTGAAATTCAATAACCTCAGAATAAACACGGCCGCTCACTTGTGCACGCCGACACAACACGCAAAACAGACAGACTCATGGGTAAAAACACACTGAGATGCACATGAGCAAGCAGACCGACACACGCAGACACACAACGAGTACAAACACACACTCCATCAGGCCAAAATGGCAGCGGTGGGAGGCGGTACAATGGGTATTGCCGGGCGCCGCCACAGCTAAATTGCAGACAGCGAAGGGGAGATCTGGGCCATTTTTCAAGGCCGACTATATATTACAAATTGGCTACCAGGGCATTGTCTGAGAATACACACACACACACACAAACCCACACACACACAAAGTGAAAAACTAATCCTGGCTTGTCCTATTGTAGCCCACAGAGCCGCACAAATCTGCCCCTTTCCCTCTTTTTCCACAATTTCCCCGGAATAAACCATGTGATTGAAAATGTGTCAGTTTAGTGACACACACACACACACACACACACACACAAGCTTACAATGACGACAACATCAACAACACACATAAATACACAGGGGCCCAATCTTGGGCCCTGTTTAACCCTGTGCTTGTTATGAGTATGTTCAATCGAGTTGAGGGCGGGGTTAAATACACGCCACAATGAACGCACTCACAGACACAGAAACCCAGGTTTGTGCACGGTTTCACTTCCACGCTGCAGTAAAGATGACGCAGAGATGAAAACCGATCTGAAAGTGGGCTGCCTTGAACCCTCTGGTGTCCAGGTGAGTATATCATACACACTGAACACTTCCTTTTACTAAAGCTCAAATCATTTTTCACTTTGTTTTTGGTCTGAATTCAAAAGTTGGAGGATTTTTAACATTCTGATCCATCCCATAATAAATAACTCATTCATTTTCTGAAACCACTTTATCCTCACTCAGGTCATAGGGGCGGAGCCTATCCCTACATGTCTCCAGTTCATCTCAGGACTGAACATACAGAGACAAACCTGTCACATTAACACCTCTGGGTGATTTAGATGAACCCGTTAACCTATCAGAGTATGTGTTTGGATAGTGGAAGGAGCTAGAGAACCCATGTAGACACGAGGAGAACATGCAAACTCCATAACAAATATAATATAATATAATATAATATAATATAATATAATATAATATAATATAATATAATATAATATAATATAATATAATATAATATAATACTTAACAGTGTTAAATTAACTCTCTGTTGTAAGTTCATTTCTCTGTCCTGTAGCTGGGATTTTGTAAATGGAGATTATTTTGTCTGTGTCTTTCTTTTGTCTCACTTGCAAATTAAATTTCTGATCTCAGTGGGATTTCCTGGTTAAATAAAGGGGAAAAAATGTTTTAAAGAAATAAATGAGTAAAATTAAAATGGAGCAAAAAAATAATTTGGGAACTGGAACAGTTGGGTTTTTAGGGGTTAAACTACAGCTGTAAAACTGTACAGGTATGTTGTTTCTGGCCTGGTCTGAACTGGTCTAGCTTGGTTCTAGCCTGGTTCTACAGTTGTTTTTTAGGCATTTTAACTTCCTGCTCACACACATGTGAATTCCCATGTGGTCGACCGGGTTTTGGCCTGGCCCTGGACTAGTTCTAGCCTGGTTGTGGCTTGGTTCTGCAGTGTGTCATTAAACATGTGACCGTATGCGGCTGCTTCTCCTGAACCCAGAGTAAATCATCAGCTGGAGGATAAAAAGTGGGTGCGTTTGCTTTGCACAACATTATCAGCGAATAAGCTGAATAAATCCAGTTCATGCAACACTTGGCGGCGGAGCGGCGCATGTGGCCGTAATGGCTTCTGTCAGTGAAATGGATGAAGCTCCATTAGCGAGCGGCGCTAAGTGTGATGAAGGCCGCAGCGACTTGGTTTGAACCAGGACAGAAACAAACGCCAAACAACAACAGAGCAGAAGGTAAAGCAGGCAGCGGCCAAAACAGGAAGTAACACCTTCCACGGATGGAGCTTCGCTGGTTTGAGAGAAAAGAAGGCGTGTGAAGGACGATGCCCGATGACATGTTTATTAATCACCTCTTTAGCCGAGGTAGTGGTTTGATTTACCGCCGATTTCTCAGCTGTCGGCCTCAGAGGACGGACGGCGACATTTACAGGTACAAGCACTTAAGTCCAGGACGCACACGCCGGACACACAACAACAACACAACAACACACCAGTGTAAAAGCATCAGCAGGTGCTTCTGCACATGTGCAAATCATACAACAGAGTGATAAATCTGAGGATGAAAGCACGAAGAGTCACATGTGCACTTTACAGCCGAGTGACAGTGACACAAGAGCAGATTTATTTAGGCTTTTGAATAAAAGGATCAGAAAAATGTCTGCGATTCTGATCTTTTGTAGCTTTTTTTCGGAGCCTCCTCAGACCCAGTGATGGTTTTACTGACAACTTCCATCAACAAGAGTTTCAGTTTTATACAATCAAACAACATCAGAACAACTTTCCACTGCAAAGAACATTCCATAAAACAAACAAGAGATTTAAATGCATTTGAAAAACAGGATATTTCCACATAAAAAAGGTGCAATCTGTGGTTCCAGGACGTAAACATTCAATATGTCCATTAACCCTTTGATGCATGAATTATGAGAACCTTAGTCAAGATGTTTTTCCGAAGTGTTTTTATTCATCTTTAGGCTGAAAAAAGCAATGTGATTGAAATCTTTTTAATTAACCTATTTTTACGGAGTTATAAAAATGTCCACTCCACTGGAAAACATGTGTTTAAGCTTTGAACCAAAGAAATGTGTATTTAAGATGCAATATCAGAACACTATGAAATAAAACATTTCAAACAAACAAATGATTTGCACATAAACATGTTAGTGCAGATCAGGTATTAAGAACAGACCAGTTACAGTAATGAAATGAACTGACTGATATGGAACTAAAACGACAAAACCCATGAATATACAAGAGAACAACTGTAGAACAACTGTCCACTGGAGTGACCAGTATGTTTCAAAGGGTTAATGACCATTGTTACACTGGAAAAATTATTTTTTTCCAGTCTCTTTAAAAACAAGTAAAAAAAAAGTTTTAAAAAGACAAACAAAATCAGGAAGAAGTGAAAATTATTGAGATTTTACAGATCAAAATAAAAAATCCACTGTTTACATAATAAATACTTGTCGTCTGAACCGGCTTTATCCTCACTAGGATCATGGGGTTCACTGGGGGCCTAATCCAGATACAATAGGTGAAGGCGGGGTACACCCTGTATGAGTCTCCAGTTCATCTCAGGACTGAACATATATAGACAAACAATCCCTGTCACATTCACACCTATGGACAATTTAGATTAACCAGTTAACCTATCAGTGCATGTGTTTGGATGGTGGGAGGAAACTGGAGTACCTGGAGAAAACCCATGCAGATTATATTATTATATTTTAGGTTGGTGTAAGAATTTTAGTTTAAAAAAGATAAATAAAATTACACCATATGGCCACTGTCACAGAGACATAGATACTGCTACAACTATACTAAAAGTAAAGGGTATAAAAACTGAATGTCACAGCTTTTTGTAAATAATAGTAGTGAAAAAAAGTCTTGATTTCCTATTGCTACTGGCCACTCATAGTAACAATGAAGAGAAGAGGGCTGATGATAACTTGTGCATGTCTAACATGCAGCGATCCACCGGGAAAATGCCCATAATCCCAGATTAACAGTTCGAGCTTCTGATGCTCATTATTAATAATTCACAGAGGTGTTGCCACTGCTTACTTATATTCTGTTTAAACCAAACAATTGACAGACTCCACCCTCTTATGCTAATTAGCAGACCCTACCCCTTATGCTAACCAACAACACCACCCAGTATGCTAATAGAACAAACCCCACCCCTTATGCTAATTAAGACTCCACCCTCTTTTGCTAGTTGGACAGTCTTTCTTTCCTGTTTGTGAAGCCCATCTTTGTCAATAAAAGTTTATCTGTACTTTTCATCATCTGCTGATCCTTCAGAGTCAAGGACACGTGAAAAACACCAACCGAAAGAAATAATAAATCTGGGACTGAAGTTTGGGGTAAACGTCGAGGAAGCTGACATGTGATTGAAGTCGGAGTTGAAGGGCAGAAAAGTCCGATGTGTTTAAAAGACCCTGACATAGACAGAGTGTTGTTTTAGGAAGAGTGACTTTCCTTTGAGGAGTCGAATTCAGAAATAAGGAGAGTTTTAGCAGACATTTAAAAAGAAGAACCCGAATGCACTGAGGAGGAGGAGGAGAACAAGGAGAAGAAGAAAGACAGCAGTGTTGGACGTCTGACTAAAGTCCTCATAATTGAGCTGAAATGTTCCAGGCAGTGAACGCATCATAAGGACATTTTTTAATCTGAATTTCATTCTTTCTATGTTTTTTTGTTGTTTTATTGAAACAAATTGGATATTTTTTCTCTAAACTTCTACAAAACAGGAAACAGTCAGAAGCTGTTGGTTTGAAGACGACATTCAAGATTGAAAGAAAATGATCGTTTTCAGCAAATCATTCAAACTGTTTCACCTGTAGTTTATGTTTGAATCTGTTTTAAATTCAAACAGATCCAGATTTAAACTTTGAATCTGAATCTGTTTGAATCGGTTCTTCCTGCTCCTTCTCAAACAGGCCAAAGTATTTCATGGATTTAGTTACTACTGCACCTGGTAGTCACTCTGTCTTCATCTCTTCTATTTATTTATTTGCTATGATTTTAGACCATTTTCTACCCAATTTTTAAATGTTTTTTTTTGTTATCAAAACAAATTTAAAAAGATCCAATTGTGTTATTTTCCTGCTGGATTTTTTTTTCATAAAATAACATAAGAAAAACATTATCAGATCAAACATCATTGTCCATAAACATCTATTTCTTTACAGTTTTAGAGACTCAAATTCTCTAGTAAAAATTGGAGAAACCAGGTGGTTGTTTGTGGTTTGAAAATGGTCGTGTAAGATGCAACGAAATAAAAATTACGTAAAATATGAAACTAAACAAATTGAGGCTGAGCAACTCTATGATGATTATACTTATATAATAATATACTTATTATACTTATTGATGATTTGACTTATTTTTATATTTGAGTTGAAGAAAATGAAGATGAAGCTGTTTTTAATTCATCAGATTATAATGAAATGCCAAACGTTGACAAACCTTGAGGTCAAACACCCCAAACCACAACAGCCATAAATATTGGTTCAACATTTAAATATTTAGCAGGAAAATTAAGTAAAACAACTAAAAAATAATCACTTTTGGGCAGCTATTGCTACTAGTTACTTTTCCCAAAAAATACTATTACTGTATTACTTCTAATGGTGAAAATGATAACAGCGTTATACTAACAATAAGAGTAATTACTTAGATTACTCATGACTGAAAAAAGTAACGGTTACTTTAAATGCTGTTACGCCCATCACTGAATATAATAAGACAAAATGTAAATTATAATAAAAGGAACCATCATTTGAAGAGCAGCTCCATGGAAAACATCCAAAAATGAAAAAAAAAACCCAAAACATTTTTGTATTCTGAACTGAAGAAAAGATCCTAAAACATCTCAAATATATTCACAAAGAAGATAAAAACCAACAATAGTAACATTTAAGAAGCAAATTCAAGAGGTTTTTCTTAATTATCAAAACATTAAATGCTTGAAAAATAACTGACCACATTTTTTCCTGTAAAAGCAGTAAAAAAATGTTCGAGAAAAAAACAGACTTTTATTTCACAACTTGTTAATACTAATACTACTAAAATTCCCATAATTCCAGTTTCCTGTTTGTGCTGTGTGTTCATTGTGTTTTATGGGCAGTGAATGCATCATAAGCGCCGCTGCCTCTTTTATTTTGACATGTTTTTCATGATAATTCCTCCTTTTTAAGCCGATTAAGTGGTTTTATTGACTCAAACGGGACGACTTTCTTCTCCTAAACCTCCCTTTACATCATTTACATAATTAATTCGCTGCAAAAAAACAACACAATTACATACAAACTACGATGACTTTTCATCTGAACACGCTCAGATAATAATGAAAACACACGGTGGTTGAGTTTGGATAACGATCGTACGTCCAAGACTGAAAAACCGGAAGAGAAGTGGCAGAGACGAGTCGATTGGACACGAGTCAGTTCAAGTGTTTGTGAGCGACGGTGTACGAGGACACGACGGCGTTTGATTTGAGTCTGATGTGTATCTGTGTGTTTAACAGGAGGTGGCGGAGCTCCATTAGGAGGAGAATATTTACTGTCATATCTGATGTAGAACAGGAGGAGGGTGAGGAGGGAGGAGCAGAAGGAAGAGGAGGAAGAGAAGAGGAGGATGAGGAGGGAGGGGGAGCAGGGAGAAGAGGAGGAAGCAAAGAGGAGGAGGAGAGGAAAAAGGAGAAGAGGATAAGGAGGGAGGAGGAGCAGAAGGAAGAGGAGGAGGATGAGGGAGAAGGAGGAAGGAGGAGCAGGACAAAGAGGAGGAAGAGAAGAGGAGGAGGAGGGGAAGAAGGAGAGGAGAAGAAGGAGGAGGAAGGGGGAGCAGGGGAAAGAGGAGGAAGAGAAGAGGTGGAGGAGAGGATGAGGTGGGAGGAGGAGCAGAAAGAAGAGGAGGAGGATGAGGGAGGAGTAGGAAAAAGAGGCGGAAGAGAAGAGGAGGAGAGGAAGAAGGAGAAGGAGGAGTAGCAGGAAGAAGAGAAGGAAGAGAAGAGGTGTAGGAGAGGAAGAAGGAGAGGAAGAGGAGGGAGGAGGGGCAGGGAGAAGAGGAGGAAGAGAAGAGAAGAGAAGGAGAGGAAGGAGGGATGGAAAGGAGGAGGTGGAAGAGGAGGAAGACAATGAGAAAGAAGGAGGATGAAAAGAAGGAGATAAGAAAGGAGGAAGAGGAAGAAAATGTGGAGGATGAAGAAGTAGACTTCCAGTTATTCCTCCTTCAGTTTATTTTTCTAAACTGAAAACATGATGATGATGATGACAATGATGAATAGGAGGAAGAAGTGTACCCAGATCTTGTCCAGTATTAGACATGCCCCACCCTCCTCAGTGCAGACATGGACGGGTCTGTTTATTACTGTAGTTTATTCTGAGCCAATGTTTGGTTCGGACCCAGAGTTCAGAGTTCAAGTCCAGAACCAGACTCAGTATCACAGACTCCAGCCTCTGTCCAGCTTTAATACAAATGATCAGGTTCTAGTCAGATCCAACACCAGGAATTAGACCAAGACAAGTCCAATCTGAACCTCAAACAACCAGAGTCCAAACACTTTCCAGGAATTAGACTGGCCCCACACTCCTCTCCGCAGATGTCAGTCCAAACTTTGCATCTTCATCATCCTCTTCTTCGTCTCATCTGCTTCCATTCATTCTCCTCCTCCCTCCTCTTTCCATTCTCATGTATGTCCGTCACCTCCTCTAATCATCCTCCCGTCTTTTCACTTCCATGGTAACGGACAGTCAATGAAAAAGGCATTCGGTAACCACGGAAACGTAACACAGCTCAGTGTGTGGAGGCATCACATGTGTTAGAGGAACATGAACTTGTTCTACCAGCACTGATGGGACCAAATATAGACACTTTTAATGGTGGGGGGTCAAACATACTCGTCCCTCAGATGAAACTCCACAGCTTTTTCTTTTATGCTTTTTTTTTTTCTTTTTTTTTTACAGACATCAGATAAAACCTAGGAATTTAATCTAATTATTGTTTTCTTTGAAAACAGATTATTATTATTACTATTATTATTATTATGCAAATGTTGTGTCTGTACACTAATGATAAATCCATACTTAACCCTACTAACCTTAACCCTAACCCTACTAACCTTAACCCTACTAACCGATAACCTTAACCCAGTAGATCAGGGTTTGTGTTACTGTAGAATCGTACCATATAAAGTCACACATATATAATGCCATATATTAGACTGTTTTCTCTGTTAATATAAATGCTTTCAGTTTTATTTTCTTCTCAGTTCTGTTCATGTGAACCTGCAGAAAAGAAACAATTCATCTAAATAAAGACCAACATGTTCACATGCAAATACAACTAGAATCTATTGAACAGACTGAATGTGATCAACACAAACATGAACTCGCTGGTGAAACATTTGTGTTTCCGTCTGAACTGGTTCTGAACGCTGGCGTCCCGTCCTTAAAGCCACACCGTCCCACTGTGGACTCAGTGGGTCTAATCCTCATACAATCCACCAGTGTGTGCTTTCCTGTCCCTGTGGGCATTTCCAGTCTGTCCCAGTGTCCTCGCACAGATAGGAGGACTCTGGGAATGTGTGTGCCCGTCGCCATGGCGAGCGTGAATGGCTGGCAAGAGACGACGGATCGCTAATGGACACCGTGAATAAAAGACAGACTTCCCTGTGTCCGTCCTCTCCAGTCGGGATCGGCTCCGTGAAGCCGAACCTCGCCAGGCAACAACCAGCTGGCGCTCTGCTATTCGCCCACATTCAGACGACGCCGTTTCTTCCAGTTCGTCCTCCGTTCACGACAGGACGGAGGACGCAGAAATATAACTACAGCACAGAAATGTGGGTTTGGATGAAGGCAAACACAGAAGAAGCAGAAATGGAAGAGTGTGTGGTGGTTTAGTTCAGAAAAACACAATAACAAGTGAAGTTCACAGTGATGCTTAGTGACATCTAGTGGTGAATGAGCAGAACTGACACCTCCAGAACCTTCACCTACGGAGGCGAAAACCTGTCCACGCCCACAGGCTTCTGATTTGACAGGATTTATTAACTCTACAAACAACTACTGATAGATTTTAACATTTAACCCTTGTGCGGTCCTTCGTACAAGGCGCACAGGCTGTGTCCTACAATCGGGTCTTAAAGACCCAGATTCCAATGTTCAGTTCAATAGACTCATCACCCCACCCCCCAAAGATATTTTAATGTTTTCAGTAGTAAGCAATGGCACCATACACTACGCATGAAAAGGCACATTTGTGAGCCACTGGGTCACTTTGACCCGAAGAACCGTACAAGGGTTAAAGTCAAGTTACAACAATTACAACTTTGTGTTTGTACTGACACAAGTGTCGTCGTCATGGTTACAGAAATTAAATTAACAATTTTACTCCAACAAAGTAGTGTTTCTCCTCATTTGTGTTTTGTACCTAAGCAGAAACATAAAAATGTACATTGATTATAACAAAAAATTAAGAATTTGCAGGGATTAAAGATGCACATTTAGGGGAAAAAAATATTATTGTAAATAAAAAAAAAGAAGAAATTGGGATTTTCTATGACTTGAATCAGTCAGTGTTTTAGAAGATTTTTTAAAATTTTATTTAAAGGACAATCTTCTAATTTTCTTCAACATCAGTGTCAGAAGAAAAACTATCGGAAAGACACAGATTATCAGAAAGATACAAAATTAAAGTTAACATTTCCCATAAACAATATTGTTTTTTAGACTGGAGTTGCAATTAAATGAAAAAAATGAAGTTTTTGAAAATTAAAATCACACATTTATAAGAAAAACAGTGAAGAATCTTCTATGATTTGACATGACTCTATATCAACTCAAATCTATGAGAAAAAATAGAGGGATAAGAATAAGAAGTGAGTGAAAAAGAAAATAATTTAATAAAAATGACAAATGACAGTTTAGTTTTTTAGAGCATATGTGTTACTGTGTAATTTTCTATTTATTTGAATAGAATGAATCCAAAACATACAACAAACTAAAAACGGCAAATTTTACAGAGATAAAAAATAACCAAGAGAAAAATTAAAACAGGAATTTATTGATATTTTATACAGACATCAATAAGATTATTATGACTATTATCATTATGATTATAATTATGATATTATCCTGATTACTATATTATTTATTATTATTGTCAATACCAATAGTAATAACATTATTAATAAAAATTTTAATAAACATACTACTACTACTACTAAATATATTCATCTATTTATTTGTTATGATCCTATTAGTGGTAGTAGTAGCATCCATGACCTCTGACCTCCATCATATTGTTGATGGTTTCATCCATGTGGCTTTAATGTAAACAACAACAGAAACACCAAACAGGCTGTGAACAAGCTCACAGTAAAAATGTAAAAGCCCTGCAGTCGCTGCTACAGTCCTGGCTTTATACTGTAAATAATCGCTGCAATGTGGCGACGGCGCGTTCTCCAGATAAAAAAAATGACAGCGAACGCCACAGCTGAACTTCAAAGAGTGACACAAACACCGAGAGGCAGGAGGGGGAGAAATAAAGATAGAAAAGGAAAGAGAGAAAAGGTACAGAGGAAAAGACAGAGAGATAAAGACAGAGAGGGAACATATTGCCACTGTGTCAATACAATATATATGCTAATCACGCCTTTAGTATATGTGTGAATTTCATTACACATAAAGGACTAATACGATGGAAAAGGGAAAAACAGCAAGGAGTCGCAAAGCCAATGACTGTCAAGGTCATTTACAGAGGAGTGGAAAGAAGAGAGGAGGAGGAAAAACAAGAGGAAGAGGAAAAACAATAGGAAGAGTAGGAGGAAAACAAGAGGAAGAGAAAAGAAGGAAAAACAAGAGGAAGAAGAAAAACAAGATGAAGAGAGAAGGAGCCAATACAATAGGAAGAGGGGGAGGAAAGACAAGAGGAAGATGAGAAGGAAAAACAAAAGAAAGCGGGAAAAACAAGAGGAAAAGAGAATAAGTAAAAACAATAGGAGGAGGGGGCGGAAAAATAATAGGAAGAGGAAATACAAGAGGAAGAGATAAGGAGTAAAAACAATAGGAAGAGGGGGAAGAAAAACAAAAGGAAGTGAAGGAAAAAAAAAATGGAAAAACAAGAGGAAGAAGTGAAAACAAGAAAAAGAAGAGGAGGAAAACAAGAGGAAGAGAAGGAGGAAAAACAAGAGGGAGTAGGGAAGAGGAAAGATGAAATCAAGAAAGAGGAAAAAAAAGAAAAAGAGGAGGAAAACCAAGGACAAAACCCAGACAAAGAGGAAAAAAAGAGGAACAAGAGGAAGACAGGAAGAGGGAGGATGAAACCCAGAGAAAGATGAAAAGGAAGTGATACATAAGGAAGAGAAGAAAAAAAGAGCGAAGAAAAATAACCAAAGACTAAAAATATAAGAGGAGGAAATGGAGATGAGAAAGGAAGAAAAGTAAGAAAAAAAACCCAGAAGAAAATAAAACCGATGAAAGGATGAAGGTCTGAACTCAAACCCAGCATCTGATTCATAGATGAAAGTTTAATCTTTTATCCAAAAAGTTCACTTTGACACTTTATTTATAAAACTGTTTACAACCATTCCAGTATCAGTGAGTATTTGACCTTAAATGACCTTAAACCCTGTGTGAAAGAATGGAACAGTTTAAAGGACAAAGGATTACAGTTTTGAATCAGATAAATCACAAAGTTACTTTGGATTAATTTCAATTAATCATGATCAAAACACTGTTCTTCGTATTTTTTGTCTCTGGGTTTGTTGGGGGGGGGGGGGGGGGGGTTTGGGGACCCAAATTCCCCACAAAATACACAAAAATAAAGAAAAATTACAGTTGGTGATATTTGTCACCCACCTCTAAGGGAAACCTTTATTCTTCAAATACTTCTTTTTAAATAAATCAGTCTCTTTCTTTTCTTATAGTGGATACATTTATTGGTTGTTGCACCTCACGGCCACCATAGCCCAACGAAAACTGGACAGATTTAACAAAACACACTTTTCTCATCACTTTGAAACTTTATTCTGAGTATTTTTTTTCATAACACCATAATTTTAATCCCTTTGGTTTGTCTTTGGTAAAAGTGCAGCTTTAATCTGGATTTTGAATCTAGAAAACTGTGATTTTAATGTATTAATAATAATAAAAATAACATTCTGACTTTATTCTCATAGTATTTTTATCATTCCTTTCTGGCCCTAATATGTTGTTGTATAAAACAAATATTTGTATTATTAATGGTTCTATTGTGACTGGACTGGTTCTGATCCAGTTCAGACCATGTGGGTCTGGATGTGGACCCTGAACTCTAAGGTTCCTGTGGAATCAAAGTCGTTTGTTGAGCTGATCTGAGGCCAGTTCTTACAGCCTGAAGTTTCTCTTCAAACTTGACACAAAGCTCCTGTTTTCACTGAAAACTCTTCATCCTTAACAAACCTTCAGTCTACATCTCTCTCTCTCTCTCTCCTTTTCAAAGCCTATATCGCCCGCCCTCATAACCACACACACTCCTTCCTGCTTTAATTTGTCCAGAATATTTTGCTTTAATGCATTTCTTAAATAAAGTCGGCGTTAATATTCACAACTGCAGCTTATCAATGTTTCTCTCTTTGCAAAGCAGCCCATAAATATTAATGTCAATCGGCCACGCTGCCTGCATCCTCAGCGTGTGTGTGTGTGTGTGTGTGTGCGTGTGTGTCATTGTTAGTGTTGATAACAGTGTGTGAATGTCCCTGCAGTTATTCTGTGGTAAAGGGTTAAATTTCTGTCCAGTTCTTATTGGAAATGAGACACAAACACAAATATATGGAAGGCATTTACATTTTTAGCCGTTGATGGTCCACGCTTTGGTTCACACACACATTCACACACTCACATAGCAGACGTTTTCTGCACGTTTGGCTCTGAAATCAACTCCTCCGCCTTCAGAAACACTAGAGAAAGCGTCTCCACACTGATTCATATCATCACATATGACGGAAAACTGAGGAAATAAAACAGAAGGGTGATTTTCTGGGAGGAAAACCAGGAAAGATTCTTAGAAATAGAAGAGTTTTACTCCTAAATGTTTGAAGTTTAACCCTTAAAAACCCAGAAACACTGGTTCTGTGTCTACGTTTAACCTTCATTTTATGACTTCATAGTTTCTTCTAATTTCATCCTGTGTAGTTTGTAGTTTTCACAATAAATCCTGCATTTTCTATATTTAATTGACTCATGTTAACAAGTGTTTGTCCATGGAAAGGCGTTACCACCCATTGAGGGGGTGTGGGGGGTTACCACCCTCCAGGGGACACTGGGGCACTGTTAAGGGGGAGTTTGGAAAAAGAAAGCAGAGGAGGGGGTGAGGGGTTCTGAATAAGTATCAATATGAAGCAGTAGGTTACCCCCCCCCTCAGTTGATCCAGTTTCTCTAATATGGTGTTCTCCATTACAGAGAAACACAAATCACAGTGTTCACAGTGGATGACGAAGATGAAGATGATGATGACGAAGACAATGTGTCCTGGACTGAAGCCCAGATGTGACAGAAAATCAACAAATCACTGCACGACCTTGGATGAAGGAGGAAGAGGAAGAAGAAGAGGAAGATGAGGAGGAGGACGAGGATGAAGAGAAGGAGGAAGAGGAAGAAGAGGGGAAAGAGAAAGTTGTGGAGGATGAGGAAAAAGTGAAATATGAAGATGAGGAAAATTTTTTGTCCAGGTGTGACCCAGGTGTTGAGATCAATGATTTATTTTTCAAAGGAGTCCTGTCCTATCAGTGGTTGTGTTTGGATGGTGGGAGGAAACCAGAGTACCTGGAGAAAACCCACGCAGACACAGGGAGAACATGCAAACTCCACACAGAAAAGTCTGGTGTGGGAATCGAACCACGGTCCTTCTGTCTGTGAGGCACGAGTGTTAACCACTGCACCACCCTGTTAACCACTGCACCACCCTGTTAACCACTGCACCACCCTGTTAACCACTGCACCACTCTGTTAACCACTGCACCACCCTGTTAACTACTGCACCACCCTGTTAACCACTGCACCACCCTGTTAACCACTGCACCACCCTGTTAACCACTGCACCACTCTGTTAACCACTGCACCACCCTGTTAACTACTGCACCACTCTGTTAACCACTGCACCACCCTGTTAACCACTGCACCACCCTGTTAACCACTGCACCACCCTGTTAACCACTGCACCACCCTGATAACTACTGCACCACCCTGTTAACAACTGCACCACTCTGTTAACCACTGCACCACCCTGTTAACCACTGCACCACCCTGTTAACTACTGCACCATCCTGTTAACTACTGCACCACTCTGTTAACCACTGCACCACTCTGTTAACCACTGCACCACCCTGTTAACTACTGCACCATCCTGTTAACTACTGCACCACTCTGTTAACCACTGCACCACCCTGTTAACTACAGCACCACCCTGTTTGTTATTGTTTTATTACATGTGTTTGTTGATTAATTTTTGTCACAGTTGTAACACATCATTTATCATTTTTAAATATTTAAATATGTTTTCTGATGTTTGAACAGATTTTTGTTACATTTACAAACTGTGTCAGTGATGAAGTTGGACAAAAATCTATTGTTCTATTGTTTTTTTTTTTTTAAATTTCAGTTAATTTAAATGGAAACTTTCAGGACCACAGGCTTTGAATGGTAACCATGAAAACAACTGATCTGATGGTCCGGTTCTATGCTCTAACAGAACCAGGACCACAATGAGACCCAGGACCACAAGCACTACCAGAACTGGTTTAAACAGATGATCCTACAGAACCAGAACCAGGACCACAACTAGGAACAAATCCAGTACCAAACTGGTTTAAACAGGTGGTCTGACAGAACCAATTCCTGGACCAGAACCAGAAGCAGTTTAAACAGAAGGTGCGTCAGAACCAGAACAGTTCTAATTCTTCCTGTATTTGTGTTTTTTACAGTTTGTTCATAAACATGCTTCTTTATCATCTGTATGAGAGTGAAACCTCCCACCATCAGAGGTGAGTCCAGTTTCTCCTTCCCCTCCCCCTCCCCTCCAGTCGATTACAGCGCTCACTTGTCGCCGTGGCGTCTGTTTTGTGGTGAACACGTCGCTCCTCTATCGGCCTCGGCCTCCGTTGTCCGGAGCTCGTCGCTGATTTTCATTAGCGATAGCGACTCACACAAATCAAAAAGTCGAGGTGTTGGGGGAGAGGGGGGGGGGGGCCACACTTCTTTAATTTCCTGTTGTGGGAGACTGAAGGATTGTGGGTCGGCGTCGGGAAACAGGAAGTATGATAAAGCGTCCACGTGGCGGGTGGAGGTGAGGACGGTGTGTGTCTGCGCAGCTTCACAACAAACCCTCCACATGGATGTCTGACCCAGTAGTTACACATGTACAGTCCCCCTAACAACCTGCTCACTGCAGCTCGTTGGCATGGTGACCATATCTGGCATCATGTCCTCAAAATCCATGGTACAGTATCATCTAATTAATGGACTGATATTGTGTCCTCAAACTACATGGTGCTGTCTAATTGCTGAACTAGTGTGTCCTCTGTATACATGGTACGGTCTAATTACTGGACTGCTGTGTCCTCCAAAAACATGTTATAATCTAATTCCTGCATTGGATTTGCAACTTCCAAATACATGGTATGGTCTAATTAATGGTCTATTTTTATAAGAGAAGAAGACACTAAAGATCAATGTATTAATAATATAAATGCTCATTCAGAAAATAATTTACCCATTGTATTTTGACATTGGTTAACAGACAGAAACAGAAACCACAGAAAAAGAAAGTAATTAAAATAATAATGAAGACAATAAAAATACAGACTCAAAGAAATGAGGAAGGATACACGATAAAAAACATAACTTCAGAACAAGTTAAAACTTTTACTGCAGCTTAAAAGACAAACCAGTGAAGTGCAGCATATTCAACTGTTGAAATAAAAAGTTTGTAGACCAGGATAGGAACAAATCCAACTACAGGAATGAAAGTTATGACATTTATCGACAGGTAACAGAAAATGTCCAAACATTTATCTGTACAAACACAGAGTGGAAAGTATCTCACAGACACAAAACCTTTTTGGTGAAGTTGACTCCAAATCAAATTATGGTTTTATCTTTGTCCAAAACCCCTTTTCCAACACAACAGTGCGGTTTCTCTTTCCCTCTCACGTCCGTTTGGTAAATAGTCGTCATCTCTTTGTGTTTCCCAGCAGGGGTTTCAACATTTCTGCAGAATAACAAAATGCTAACAACCTGTTCTTGTCGCTGTAATGGTTTTTAATTGAACAGGACTTTCATGGAACAGAACTGACGAAAGAAAAAAAGCTGCAGATTTAGGCGTCAGATCTGATCTGTCAATGAGAATCTACCTGGAAAAAAAAAGAAGAAGAGCTGCAACCGAAACCTGCTCAGACTGTAAATAGACTGGTATCCTCAAAATACATGCTACAGTCTAATTACTGGACTGCTGTTGGTCCTGGAAATATATCTTGCGGTCTAATTAATGGAATAGTGTTGCATAATTTGAAAATACGATATCGTCTAATTAATGGAATGGCATTGTACCCTTGAAAATACATGGTATTGGCATGACCTCTGCTCCTGTGACCTTTCCCCCAGTGCTCTCCATATTCACCTGGTCCTGCACCATGCAGCTGCAAGTCCTTGTTGCTCTGCAGTATTTAAGCAGTGTAAGTTGCAGTTGCCGGTGCGGGACCATTCAGTAATGTCACCTCCATAACCCGGACACTTTGCAATCTCCTCAGTCCCCATAACCCGGACATTCATCATCACCACGGACTCTGGCTGATTCTATCCCCAGGTTTTGTGTTTAAGTCTGTCTTGTCTTTGTTGGTTTTTGTTAATAAATCTGTTCTTCCTTCAGCACTGAGCATCTGAGACCTCCTTCACCTTACCCTCTCCATGACAGGTATAGTCTAATTAATGGAATATTGTCGTTTCGTCATCTGAACCCGCTTTATCCTTACTAGGGCCACGGGGGTCA
The DNA here is from genome assembly GCA_020466265.1 of Siphamia tubifer. Taxonomy (NCBI): domain Eukaryota; kingdom Metazoa; phylum Chordata; class Actinopteri; order Kurtiformes; family Apogonidae; genus Siphamia; species Siphamia tubifer. The sequence goes on from CM035804.1 coordinate 41,828,175, forward strand.
CTGGGGCCTAATCCAGCTACAATGGGTGAAGGCGGGGTACACCCTGTATGAGACGCCAGTTCATCTCAGGGCTGAACACACACACAATCACTCTCACATTAACATTTATGGACAATTTAGATTAACCAATTAACCAATCAGTGCATGTCTTTGGATGGTGGGAGGAAACCGGAGTACCCGGCAAAAACCCACGTGGACATTGTTACATTGCAGTGAACTTTAATACAAGTTGTTCATTGCTGGACAGACGTGTGTTCCTCTGCTGACAATGTGATGACGTCATCCCAACCTGTCAACTTGACTTTGAATTTATTGACGGATAATTCAACTTGAAAGACTGTTAATGCCCTACGATGCAGTATCATATTTATATCTTTGTTTATAACAAACGAAACTGTTTGAAAATTGGTTGAAATTTGAGCATGTTATAGTCATTAGAAAAGTACGTTTTATCACGACCAACACAATGTTATGGGTGAGCGAGGATGCCTATGGGAAGATGGCAGATGTTTCACTTCGTTAGCTAGCAACATGGACAAGGGATCTAGCATTCTACATAAATCTATGGCTAGCACAGTAATAGCACAGGAAACTGGCTCAAATGTCGCATTTCTACTCTGTTAACTGGATTATGTAAATCAGATGCTCAGAGTGATGCGTCATTTATACCACAGAAGAAGAAGCAGCAGACACACCGGCGGCTCGTCATATACATGTCCACACCTGGATGCACCAGTGTTTAACCATTAGTTTAACTCCAAACTGATCGCTTCACACAAAACAGACAGAAGAGAAAAATCAGTGAATGGGATGGAAAAGAGACAGATGGAGTTTCTATGTTTTCTTTCATTTCTTTGTTCTAATTTTCCTCCTAATTCAATTGTTTCTTTTTTGCAAAACCTACATTTTTCTTTTCAACTTTCCTCTTTTGTTTCTTAAAGCTCTTTTGTTTTTCTTTTCCTTCCTTTCCTTAATTCCTGCCTCATTCCTGATTCCATCTCTTCCTTTTCGTCTCCTCATTTCCTCTTTTTTTTTATCATTTACATTCTTCACCTTTTCCAGTCCTTCCTCTCCTCTCCAGCACTGATAACATCCCTCTTTTCCTTCTTCCAACTCTACTCTGCATTTTGCTTCCTTTTCTTCTTTTCCTTTCCTTCCTTCCTTCCACTGAAAACACCCATGTCATTCGCCCTGTTTCCTTACCTTCCTTTCCTCTTCCTCATGCAGATCTTCATCTTTTCCTTCCTCTTCTCTCCTCCCATAAACCCTCATTTCCTCCTCATTTTCCACTTGTCAAACTCTGATCTCTATTTTTACTTCCTATCCTTTTCCCTTCATACTTTCATTTTTCCTTACACTGACATTTCCCCTCCTCATCTTCTTCTAAATCTTGTTTCTTCTTCCATCCTTTCTTTTTTTCACTCCTTCTCCTTTCCTACACTGACCTGCATCCTTGCCTTCCTCCTCCTCCTCTCTCCTCCATGAACCCTTGTTTTGTTTGTTTCCTCCTCCTCCTCTTTAACACACTTGTCAAAGTTCGATGTAATTCGTTACAAAGCGAGTCAGAGCGAATACAAAAGATGACAGGTCGCTGAAGGGGGGGGGGGCACCCAAAGGTGGCAGGTGTTGGCGGGGGTTGATGGTGAAGAAAACAAGGGAGGTAAAGGGAGGAGGAGAAGGAGGAAGTTATGCTGGGAGGCAGAGTAGTAAATTGTTCCATTTTTGCAGGTAATCTAAATGCTAACTAGAGGCAACTTATCACCAGAATGGATTTCCGACCATCTGTTCAAATAACAGGGGATTTGTCCGGTGGCAAGCGCAAGAATGGGATGATGGCGGGAAGATTAGGCGACGGTGACGGCGACGCTGCGCACCGCGTCTCTACAGTCGCTGCTTCAGAGGAAAAAAAAAACTAAAAGAAAAGAGAGAGGGGAAAAATGTATTTTGTGCAAACAAGAACAGATGACGCCCTTACAATTACACCTGTCAGGAGCTCCGCAAAGCAATCGATCTCTGAGGCAGCCGAGCGACGCTCCCTCTCCTTCTACTTCATAGCAAAATGATTTTCTCTCCTTTTCTTCCTCCTTCTCCATCCTTTCCTCCGTCTCAAAGTCTTTCTTTCGCCGTTTCTCGCCTTCGTACTCGTGCTCTCAGTGTCTCATAGTCTTCTTAAACAATTTACAGGAAAAATGTTTTTTGATACGTGACAAAAAGACATTTCAGTTTTTCAGCCTATGGTGAAAAGAAAGTAAACATAAAAGGAAAGAAGAGGAAACACAAAAGGAAAGGAAAGAAGAGGAAACAAAAGGAAAGAAATTAAACAAGAGGAAACACAAAAGGAAATGAAAGAAGAAAGGCAGAAAATAGTCACTGCTTCAGAGGGGAAAAAAGGCAGAATGACAAGGAGAAAGTTATGCCAGAAAAGAGTATGAGGAAGGAGAAAAAGAAATAAAGAAGGGAAGATAAAGGAAAGGAAGGAGATAAGTGGAGTTCAGCGTGAGGAGAGTGAGAAGGAAGAGTAGAAGGAGACAGAGAAGAGTGTTAATAGAGAGAGAGTAAAAGAGGGCGAGCGAGGTTAACAGCCTTATAAAAAAGAGCGAGAGAACGAGTGATTAATGGACGGAGACAAAGACTGAACGACGGAGGGATGGAGGGATGCGGAGGAGAATGTGAGGGTGACAGAGCGTGCAGTTTACTGGCCCAGGAAGTGTTCTCAGGCCGCCGGCCAATGGGCTTGGCCTGTTCCCACCGTGTCACTAACAGCCCATTGGCCGATGAAAGCCGGCCTTTATTCGCTGTTTCAATCGACGCCTCACACCATCAAAGAAGAGCCGTTTATCTTCCCCGTGCATCGACCGCACACACTAACTTCCCCTCGCTTCCTTTGCTCCTCATCTCCTTCTTCTCCCTTTATTGACTCATGTCCACAAATAAAACCTCAGGCTTCTGCAAATGTGGAAGAAAAAGACTGAATGTTTCCTTTGCCTCTGATAGGACACAGGAAGGAGAGGAGAAGGAGGAAGGAGATGAGGAAGGAAAGAAGAGGTGAGGAGGAAAGTAATGAGGAAGGAAGGAAACAATTGAGAGAGGAGAAGATAGAGGAAACAAAGAGTCAAGGAAACGAAATGAGAGGAAGGAGAAGTAAAGGACATTAAAGGAAACAAGGTAAGGAAAGAAGGAATATAAGGAATCAAGAAAGGAAAGGGGATATAATATAATGAAAGATAGCAGGAGATGAATGAAGTGCAAAGGAAATGAAACAAGAAGAAGAAGAGTAAAAGAAGGAAGGATGGAAGGAAGGAAGGAACAAATGGAAAAATGGGACAGATGTGGAAGAAAAATCCTGAAAGTTTCATCTCTCTCAAATAGGACACAGGAAGAGGAGAGCAGGGAAGGAAGGAAGAAAGGAAAGGGAATGATCTGGCAAGGGAAAAGGAGAGGAAACAATGAGTCAAGGAAACAAGAGGAAGGAGAAGGAAGGCACAATAAGAAAGGAAAGGAAGCAAGAAGATGGGAAATAAAACAAGGAATATAAGGAATCAAGAAAAAAAGGGCATATATTATGAGGAAAGATGATAGGAGAGGGGTTAAGAGCAAAAAAAATGAAACAAGGGAAGGAGAAGGAAGAATAATATAGTGTAGGAAAAAAGAACATACATTACGAAAGGAAAGGGAAAATAAGGAAAGGAAAGATGAGGACGTAAGTGCAAAGGAAATTAGGGTAGAGGAAGGAGAAGGGAGGGACAATACAGTGTAGGAGACAAAGGAAGAAGAAAGGAAAGGAAACAAGAAGTCATGAGGAAAGACAGACAGGATAGGAAACATTTAATGGAAAAAAAGGAAAGAGAAGGAAAAAAGAAAGGTTTGGAATGAGGGGAGAAGAAGAAGGAAAGGAGAATAAAGTATAGGAAACTGAAGCAAGGAACAAAAACAAGGGAAGGTATAGAGGAATGAAAAAGGAAATAAGAAGAAAGAAGAGGACAGGCTGGGAAACAATGAAGAGAAACACAAGGAAGGGAAAAAGGAAAGATAATGGAAAAGGAGAGGAGAGGAGAGGAGAGGAAGGAAGAGCAAAGGAAATGAAAGAGGAGGAGGAAGGTGAGTTCAAACACCAGAGGATCAGAGTGAAGGAGATACCATCACACTGCACCACAGGAGGAAGAAGGAGACCAGATGAGAGGAAATGAGACCTATCCTTTACATAGAGCATAGATTCCAACCAATCAGCATCTGGAGCTGTGTCATGTGACTCCGCCCCCACATCTGAGCGTCTTTTATTTCTGTGCTTTTACATGAACTTTAACGTGTCCTGAAGCAGCCGGAGACGAGGAGGAACAGCAGCGAGAAATCAGGACTAAAGGAGTTCTCAGTGTGTGTGTGTGTGTGTGTAGTTTCTTAATCTAATAGCATGCAGAGGAAATAGAGCAGAGCTGGACATCCTTGACACACAGTGACTCAATACCAAGACCTAACACTTTATCATCTGCAGTACCTGGACATGCCGTCTGTGACTCGGAGTGTGTGTGTGTGTGTGTGTGTGTGTGTGTGTGTGCGTGGCCCTGGGCTCTGTGAGGATGGGCAGTAGTTATTAACCTGCTGCCCAATTTCTGTCACGGCTGCTTTGTGGCTGCGAGCACAGAGAAGTTCAGTGTGTGTGTCGAGTTTGTGGCCGCGTGTGTCGTTGTGGGCGTTGTGTGCGTCGCTTTGTGCGTCTGTGTGTGTTTGTGTGGACGGACACTTTCTCGGTGAAGTTATTACCACAGCCGCTCTCCTACAAATGAATGAAAACCACTTAAAGTATGACTGAGTTAGTGTGTGCAGTGTGTGGGGGAGGGTGTTTACAGTTAAACAACAAGGAAACAGGAAAGAAGGAAGGAAACAGGAAACTGGAGAGAATACAGGAAAGGGGGGACACAGGGAAGAGGGGGGAAACTGGGGAGGAAACAGTAAAGAGGGGAGGAAAGAAGGAAGGAAAGTGGGAAAAAAATAGGGAAGAGGGGAGGAAATTGTAAAGAGGGGGTGAAAGAAGGAAGGAAACGGGAAACTGGGGAGGAAACAGGAAAGAAGGAAGGAAACAGGAGCTGGGGAGAACACAGAAAAGGAGAGACAGGGAAGAGGGGAGGAAACAGGAAGGGGGGGCAGGAAACCTGAGACGAGAGATGGTAAGGAAACGGGAGGGAAGGGCGTAGGAAAGGAAACGTGGGAGGAAATAGGAATGGGAGAAGACAAAGAAAAGAGGGAATGAAACAGGAATGATGGATCAAAAAAGGGAAGGAATCAGTAAAGAATGGTGGAAACAGGGCAGGAAACAGGAAACAACATCAGGCAGGAATGAAAGGAGGAAAGAGGGAAGGACATAAGAGGAAAGAGGGGAGGACGGGAAACAAGGAAAAGTAGAGGAAAAAAGAAAGGAAACTACATGACAAGAAAGGAAACAATGGAAAGAAAAGAAGGAAAAGGGAAATGAGAGGAACAAGGAAGTAAGGAGAACCAAGGAAAGGAATGAATATAGAAGTGAAAGAAGCAACACGAGAAAAGAAAGAAGTGTACGTGAAAGGTGTGGATGTGTCTGTGTTTTCATCTGCAGATTAAACTAAACCTGCTGAAAATAAAACATCAACAGTGTGAAGCTAAAACAGTGGGTAGGAACATTTACACCTACAGTCTGATAGCCTCTGATAGCCGAGTACATTCCACCAACCTGCCGAGTGGCCAGAAATATTTTTGCCTGGTGTGACTCACTAAGCCTAGCATTAGCCACGCTGAGCTGGCTAACATGGCCTACCAATCACAACGCAAGTTTCCCTATTTGAGTGTTTGGGGCGGGGCTTGGCAAGATGTCATCGTGGCCCTGCAACAGTGGAAACAACACAACAAGGAAGTAAGCTAGCTGTAGCTTACTTCCTTGCTACAGCTAGCTCAGTGCTTCTAAAATCCAGTCCTCATGGCCCAGTGTCCTCCATGTTTTAGATATCTCCCTCTTTAAAATAAAAAAGCTACTTTAAAATAAATAAAATTAAATATATACATTTTAAATATATTTAAAAGGAAAACTTAAAATTTAAAAAACTGTAAAAAAAAAAAATATAAAGAAATAAGGAAATAAAGTGAAAATTCTAAAATATATAAATAAAACATATCTCGCTGTTCCATCATACCTGGAAGCCATTACATCATTATCAGGCTTCTGAAGAGCTGATCAATATTTGAAGTAGGTGTGATTGAAGAGGGAAATGCCTAAAACACGCAGGACACTGGGCCACGAGAAGCACTGATCTAGAGAGCAGCGTGGTTTGACTCAGCTGTGGAATGCGTTTTAAAAGACTTCAATTTGAGTTTTTCATTGAAAGATGAACAGAAAGAGGCACTCTGTTTATTCCTCTTGAAGAAGGACATTTTCAGTGTTTTGCCAACTGATTGTGGCAAAACGTTGATATACCAGCTCCCTCACTGATAGAAAAAAGCCTAATGTGACTTGTTTATCTCCAAGGAACACCACCTCCCCCTCCTTTCTGTCTCTCTAGGAAACGGTTAATGTTACGCTGATTGGTCATAGCGTTGGTCTATACCTGCATAGACAGTTTCAACGACAACGGTTTTAGTCCCACCCACAGCCCTTAGAAGCTGCGAGCTTTCTACCCACGCCAGTCCAGACTATAGTTTGACACTTATAATCTGTCTCACCAGGCTAACAGTCTGAGGCTGAAAACTGTTGAGTATTTAAGGTTTGAACACATCAACATAAACACAGGAAACAGATGAGGATACAGTGACCTGAACATGTTGTGTGCAGTTCACTGACATCAGAAGAAGAGGCCTGGGCATGGTGCGTTCAAAGACACTACCACTGAAAAACTTAGATTCAAGACTGAACAGCGTCGACAGGATCAAAGACAGCACCGTGTTTGATTGTCAATCAGCCAAAGACCAGATGAGGAAATGACTATTATTTTTGAACATGAGGGTCTGTGTGGCGCCAAAGGGAGGCCGTCCCTGTCTGACATCCGTCGATCCACCATTAAACTCAATAAAAACTCAGCCTGTGAAACTTCTTGCATCCACGACGGCCGTGATGGCAGCGCTCCCCGTCGTCCTTGGAAATGCATTTGTTCTGATTCACTGCCGTCAATCACACTGAAAGAAAAGCTGTCACACTTTTCCAACTGAAGGGGATGAGACTCATCGATTGGGATGCAGATCTCAGGCGGGAAAGGCCGGCGGTGGCGGCAGCGAGACCGTATCCCTGGCGCCTTTATGGGTTTAGTGAAATGATGTCGGCGGTAGATGTGTGTTTGTGAAGCTGCTGTTACCGTTAGCGATGGAGCAGGTTAATCTGATCGATGCTGCGAAGCTGTCAAACACGCCTACATCGGCGCAGAAGCCTGCGGCGGGAAAGGGCGTCCACGATGCTGGTGTTTGTGTGTGTTTTCCCCTCAAACGGACTGTCAGGCTGTCAGGCTGAAGCGTTCTGACAGGCTCGGCTGGAGGAAACGCAGTGGTGTCATGGCGACCGGCGAGAGATTAAACTGCATTACAAATGTCCGTTTACGCTCAAAGCCTCTGTTAACGATCGTCTGGTCTCTGCTGACGGTCCACAGCCGGGACAGCCGCCGCTTCACTGCTCCTTAACACTGCTGTCCATCCTGACAGGGCGGGGCTTCTCTGTGACCTCAACTGTGACCCTCAGCTCCCCATCATGCACTCTGTCAGATGAAGAAACTCTGACATTTAAGTGCAAGTTAAAGTAGCTGTAACTACATTAGGAACTCTAACTAAAATAGGAACTGTAACTATAATAGGAACTGTACCTAGAATAAGAACTGTAAATATATTAGGAACTGCATTTACAGTAGGAATTTTAATGTTAATAGGAACTTGAATTATAATACGAACTGTAACTACAATAGGAACTGTAACTATAATAGTAACTGTGACTACAATAGGAATTGTAACTACAATAGGAACTGTAACTATAATAGGAACTTTAACCATAAGGGGAACTGTAACTACAATGGGAACTAAAATACATTAACACAGTAAATGACCACAGCTGGAACATGGAAAATAAACACTAAACCTTCTATAATTTAGCAAATTAGAAGAATTAAGTGTCAACATATATAAATATAAAATGTATATAAATCAAATTTGTTCTTTCATGTTTCACACCATATTTTCTCCTTTTATTTTGTATTTGCTGATGTCATCTGTACATGTCTCACTTGGTGAAATGTTTTATCTTGTGCTTTTTTCAATACATGTCAATAACTTTACTTGAATATTTACAGGTGGTTCAACAGGTCAAAACATTTAGATTTGTGTTGATGGTGTATGTTTAGGTCTTTGTGGGTTAAAATAATCAGATTTAAATTATTCTGCACCGTCGAAGGTTGAATAAATATATATAAAATGTCGGTAAGAATGGGGAGATGGAAAATGTTCTTTAGATGAATTTGCTCAAACAGATTCTGTCAAAGGCCTCAGAGGAGACGCTGAGCCCGGCTTCAATCCACAGCGACTTCCACTAAAACTCAACTAAACTCCGGCACTAAGAAAATGTCAAACGGGTTGATACATAAATGATTTCCTAAAAGTGGTGGGAAAACATTCGACGTCAGGATGAGAGGCTTCGTCCTGAAACTAGGACATCCTCTGCCACCAGAGAGGCTTCAAACGTCGCACTTTCATTCCCTGCATCTGTTCAGAAACACACGCTGACACACAAACCCACGGTCCAGAGGTACTTTTGTTCAATTAATCCACAACGCCGAACGCCGGTGAACGCTTGCCTCACGCTGCGAGAGCTGCTGCAGACTCACCAGGTGGAGAGTTTGCCTTAGAGCGACGAGGAACACAGCCAAAAGCCGCCGTCACTTCAACATCTTCTGTCGCCTTTTAAAGGGGAAGTGGGGAGTTGGAGTCCCGGCTGGATCCCGCTTCACTGAACGCTAATAATAACTTCAGATTTAGTTCAGCTGAAACTTCATGAGAGGGAGGAGATTGGCACTTGGAGCGAGAGAAGAGGACGCCCTTCAGCTGCCAGACGGAAACTATGGAAATACTGCAGCCAATCATCAAATCAGATGCTAAAAGAACGACTGTGGACACGTGAAAGTGTTAGTGAAGGAGGTCAAATGAAGCCAACAGCTGCATCTGTGGCTCAAAAAGGGAAATATTAACCCTTTAAACACTAAAGTGGCAACACTGTGACAATGAACGCCACTGACAAACTATAATAAGTCCAGATCGAGTTAACATACGTTACTACCTCCCACCAGCAGGTGGCAGACATGTGCCCTTTCAGTCAAAACACCAGAGTAAATCCAGTTTAAAGGTACGATTTTGATCTGGATTAGGAGGTAAAGTTTACAGGGAAAACTGTAAATATGCTCAAAGGTAAATTATTTAAGGTATGCATTAGTTATGATATCCTATATGGCCACTGCCATGTGATGTCCCATCATGTAATTAGATGCCTTCTTTTACTCGCATCGTCAACTTAATATTTTTTATTGTTAAAAGTTTTATATATATATATTCACTTAAACCTTGGCATATAAAGGGATAAGATGAGATAAGATAGGACTTTGTTTAACCCTTAAAGTTATTATGGGTGTTTGCAATATCATCTGAAAAAAAACCTAACAAAAATGAAGAAATTCACAAATCAGAATCTAACCCAACGTATGTAAACCACGTTTTCTTTAGTCGGTGGCTTTTGACTGAGTAAAATTTGAAGTTTGTTTTAGCATTGTCCAAATCAGATTAATTTTTTTTGTTTCCAACTCTGATTAATTTTTATTTAAGATTAGATTTGTCGATAATGATCTGATACTGAACCAATCCTGACTTATTACAATGAATTTTTGATGTAAATGTGGAATCATTAGTGGAGAGTTATAGTACCTCTGGGATGGACGGGGAGACTGACAGGTGATTTACTGCAATGTTGAATTGGTCTGTCATAGTGAAGAAGGAGCTGAACCCAAAGCAGAAGCTGTGGATTTATCACTAGTCTATGTTCGTACTCACACCTCTGGTCATGAGTTTTGGGTCAGAACCAACGGACAAGATTGTGGATACAAGAGATCCAAATGTAGGGTGGTTGGGCCCACCCGTAGGGATATGGGGAGGAGCTCAGTCACCGGGGTGGAGCTCTCTGCTCAGCCACTGCTCCTCCACATCCAGAGGAGCCAGCTGAGGTGGATCAGGCATCTGTTTTACATTTGTCTTAAATTTTTACTTTATAAATAAAAATGGATTGGATGTAATTTCCTGAGAAATCTTACAAAATAAAAGTCAAAACTACAAACACTTATCTCGTGTCTCTGACTCGTCACTCAGAACAAATATTTCACGTTAATTCTGATATCATTGCTCTACAAATGTTTTTTTAGAAAGTATCTGCTTCAGGCATTAAATGCTAAATCTTATATACTTTAATAAGATGAATCATTAAACAAATGACAAAAGTGCTGGTGAGTTAATGTTTTTAATATATATGATGGTGTGTTATTCCACATATATGCTGGTTTATGTATATGTATACAATGGATTTGTAAATGTTCCACTACAAAGAACCTGTAAAGTGAATGGATCATAATGTGCAGACAGTGTTTTGAAGTAGATCTGACACCAATATTCCTTTGGACTAAAACCCCTTCTCTTGTTAATTCTAAGAATTTCATATTTTGACCCCAGACTTATCTTGGAAACTTGAGACAACCAGCATTTAAGACTTGAGTTTTCTTTATCAGTAACACACTTGGTACAATTTCATTAGTTTTATTCTGGAAGCATTTTACTTGTAGACTAGTGTAAGTAATGACGTCTACAGTTCTATATTTAGGTCCAACTCCTCTGCAGAGTTTTGTTGGAGAAACAGTGAAGCTGGAATCTGACGTCTTATTCAGGTTAGAACTAAATCTGACACATGAGGGATATTATTCCATCTGTGGCGTCGATGCCACTATGAATGTTCTCGTATCAAGGCTTGTATGGTAATTGAGCTCCGACCCCCCCCCCCCCCCCCTCAGCTCGAAGCCTCTGAATCTGTTTAATGTCTAAACAAGCAGCAGTCAGCTCGAGGTCAGAGGAGTGAGCGAGGAGGCCGAGGGAAGCTGCGAAACGCTGCACAAATAAATGCTTCAAAGCCGACATAAACAAACTGTCAGCGGTAATAAAGAGGCGAGCAGCGCAGCGGCCAGTGGCACAGACTCACAGACGGACAGACGGATAGACGCATCAGAAGCGTTACCTTCAGCTCAGCCTGCACCGACAGCAGCACTCACTGATTTCACTGCAGAAAAAAACTGAAGTTCCTGAAGAAATGACAGAACTTTTCTACAAAGCTTTTCAGAACAAATATTAGTAACAGACAGATGCCTAATTTTATTTTATTTTTCTTACATCAGCCTTAGCCGATGACCGATACAGGCCGCTGATATTTGGAGCCGATACTGATTTTTTTTTTTTACTTCGTCATATGATAACAAATGTCGTAAAATCATATTTGAGTAAAATTAGAAAATAAAAATTGTGACAGTTAAACTAATAATTATTACTACACCAATATTGTTAAAAAAATTTCAGTGTGGACAGAAGTATCTGCAAGAACACAAAGGTGTGGTGAACTTCACCTGTCAGTAAATCATGGTGAGGAAAAAATAACATATCGGCCACTGCAATAGGCCGATACCAATACAAGAAAAAAAAGTGGAAATATTGGTCTGATTCATTAGTCTCATTAACACATGTCCTGCTGAAATATAGAACTGTAGCCTCTTTCTGCACTCAGGTTTTTCCACATATTTCTGACTATCAAAGGGGATCTCCACAGTTCAGTTCATGTCAATTCAGTTTATTTTTTATCAATAAAACTGGAAATATGATGTAAAAAATTATAGAAAGAGAAATCTGTAAATTTATGGATCAGATCAAATGAGACCAGGGGTTGAAATACTGCACAGGGCTACACAACGTTGGAAAAAGTTGCGATATCCAATATGGGTGTACAGTACAAAATTACAATTGGAATTCAATTATTAACATTACAATTTCATTCACGTAAAGAAATGCAAGAAAGAGATATAACTGTCTTTATAATGACATGGATGCATTTCATAATAACAAAAAGTGCCAGAGTATGAGCTTTACAAACACTGTTAATACTGCATAAAAAATAAAATCTTTAAACATAAGTGCTCACGCTTTGCCCAAAGTTGTGCTTTGAAAATATTAGTATCTTTTCAACATGAATAACAGGTAAAATAACATTCAACCATCAGCAGGAAAAGTACCTCAGTTTTTTGGACAGAAAAACTTGTACATTAGAGTGATAGAGAAAACCACTCTGGTACCCCATGGTGTGGAAAACAGGGAGTTATTGAAAAAAAAAAATTGCATGTTTGCGATATGAATATTGCACACTGTTATCACAACGATATTTTTTCGATATATTGTGCAGCTCTAGTATCAGACGTGAAAAAGACCCAGAAACAGAGGATCTGAGATTCACTGTTCATGAAGTTTTCAACAAAAGCACAATGAATAAAATAAAATCAAAGCAGTGAATATAGTTCCTAAACAGACAGATGGAAATGCCAAGACAATCAAAAAGCTCATTTCATGACTGGACCTGAAAAAAAAAAAACCTCAGAGAAGAAAACAAACGCCAATGAAAGAAACAACAAAGAGATGAGAGAAATGAAAATTAGTTTACAGACAAATACACAAAGACTGGAATGAGTTTTACAAAGACAGAGACTGAACCAGGCAGGTTTGCATCAAAACCAAGGATACGTCCATTTAACCAGAAAACAAATGCAATTTTCTGAAAAAAAGGGATTTTTGGTGCACATTTTACCAGAGGTTTGAGTTTGATTGTTTCTATCTTCAGTTGCTGCAGCAAATCCTGATTTGATGTATAAGTATCACAGATCAAAGGCCTCATGGACACAGATGTTTGTGGATTTCGTACTGAAATGTCACGTACCTTTATATCTGGAAAAGTCTGTATGAAAAAAAAAAAAAAAATTTAACAAATCTGTGCGTACGCCTGAATTAGGGATGGTAACCAATGACCGTTTGACCGATGGTTGACCGCATCACCATTGTCCAGTCATAATTTTCTGTCTGTAAAAAAAAAAAACAGCGTGCATCTGTTATTCTACTGCAAAAACTGTTTTACATTCTAGTGTAGGCTATAAAGAGGAAGATGTTTGATCTGTCCATAGCATATCTTTAAAAATGATGAATATGAGCATTAGCAATACAAGATGGAATGTATTAATAGCAAACGCAGAGCTCAGTTAATCTATGTGGTACGACCATTTCACACCAATTAAGAACGTTTGCTCAAAAAATAAACAAAACAAAAAGCTGACGTGAGGTAATAGAACTTCTAGAGCTAGCAGCTAGAGACTGGGACAGCAAGTTGTCACCATGACAACCCAAAAACACGGTGGATGAGTTGTGTTATCCCTCTGACAGACCGACTGAAAATGACATAACGGGTGGGCTACAGCAAAAGGAGCTTGTGCAGAACTGACGCAGGCTGGTGGACATCACTAAGGTTCTTTCCCATGATATTTAGCAGCATAATTTACTGTAACATCGAATGTTTTCTCTATGTGTGATGGTTTAAAATGACCTTTTAACATCACACCACTCGACCTAGTGTTTAAAAAGCGAAGTGACTAAAGCGTGCCGCGGTGCGTAATGGCTGTGCGTGTGTGAGTCGACAAAGCAAGGGTTTTCTTTTTCTCAGTGACCGACTTCAACCGGTTAATGAGGTTCAGTGATCGGTCAAGATTTTTTAAGAATTTCACCATCCCGACCCTGAATCCAAGCACATTTCCTTTGTACATCCCTATCAGCTGGAATTGATCACATATGTTGGAGAATTAGCCTCCTCCCTCTCTACGCCCACATGTACATATGTAAATTAATATGAACAGGGCCTGCTGCTGGCATTCCCCTCTGCATGATTATATGATAACGTCAAAGTGGATGCAAAGAAGAAGACTGTTGTCCACCTTAATGTAAGAAACTTAATGTAATTTAAAGTCTGAAATCAGTCATCTCTAAATTATGCACAGATATTTGTAGTCATGTCCACTTTCACTTCCAAAAATCTGAACCATGAGTTTGGTGACTATGGCTCAGTTGGTGGAGTGGATCATCCAATAACTGAAGGGTTGGTGGTTCAAATCCTGGCTTTGACTGTCAAAGTGTCCTTGGGCAAGACACTGAGCCCTAAATTGCTTCCAGTGGGTCTGGCAACAAACAGCTACTGGTGAATGGGTGAATGTGAGGCTAATGTGAAGGTGTTAAAGTACTCTATAAGTGCAGTCCTTTTGCCATTGGTGAAGACTGATCACAATTTTTGGGCACGAAACTGTATTAAAGGTTCTGACATTAGTCGTTCTATCAGTTTATAGACAGTGTTTATTCTGTCCAGATACTCACCTTGGGAGTGAACTAGCCTATCTGTGTCAGCTGATGCTTCGGTTCACCAGCTACCAGACTGGTGAACAGTTTTAATTCTAAGGCCATCACCGTACTAAATGAGGACCTGAAATTACAGGGTCTGTCTCATTTATGGCTGTAATTCAATTCGAGGTGCAATATATACCTGTTCAATCTTCTCTTAGTGCAATAATATATATTTATTTCTTTAATGTTACTTTTAACATATGCAATTACACTTTTATGCTCATGGTATATGTTGGTATGTGTGCGTGTGAGTGATAAGTTTAGAAAAGGAAAAGTTTGAAACATTTTAAACAGGTTTAGCTGAAACCTTCAGACAAAGATGCTGTTTATGACACAAATTTTCCATCCTGTTGGGGTTTCTTCTTACTTCTGTTGGTGCAGATGTTAAATATATGTGACATGACAATCTGCCACCACAGGTTTAATGGTTTTATTGGAAATCTGTCACTTACAATCTGTATTTAAAAGAAAACTGCACCATTAAACAACAGGATTTACATTTATTTTCAGTTTCTATATATTTCTTCACATCTAATAAAATAAATCCATGCAAATTTTGGTCTTAAAATAATGTAATTAATTAGAGTAAATTCACAATTAATTAGTCCCCTTTTTTCTTGCCCTGATTGTAAAGTATCTGTTCTCCTTAATCATATTTTCTGGGGTTTTTTTTCAATGTCCTAATGAAACACAAATCCAATTTAATCAGTTCAGAATAAAATATACTTACGATATCACAGGAAATGTATAGGTATTTCCACAGTTTTAGGACTCTATCTCTCTGTGAACATCTTCTTTTTTCTTGACTTCAGAACATATGACAGATTACTGCTTTCACCTCTATTTAGGTTTAAAAATAAAGTAATTTGCTGCTGTGAAGTCAGAACTAATGAAACTGATACATCAGGCAGCCAATATATCAGGTTGTTATTTTCAGATTTTTTTCCTTGTATCAGGATTAGACATTTATTTGTGTTTTTGGACCTTAATAATTCAGACCATTTCAATTTGAAGCCTCCAGGTGCTGCAGAATTATCTTTAGATCCATTTGAGCATAAATCCAGTGAATTTCTCCAACCTGTTTTAATTCCTTCTTAATTAGTTGTGTCTCTAACTAGCTCTCCCTCCACATTTACACATATAAGGTTCAAATTTCAGACCAACATTTCTCCAGTTCCACAGAGCTGTTCATCAGTTCTAGTCCAGACTGAAAATATGTCCAAACTTGTAGTACATTACTGTAAACGTTTGGTTGTTGGTTGAATGGCCTGAAGTGTCTCCAGTGCATTTAAAGGGCCAGCGCTTCAAACTACCTTTCCGGTGTCATTACTCAGAAATAGGGTTGAAGATAGACCCGTGGAGTTGAATGAATGACAAATTCATACCCAAGCAGGGCCTTTAAGAGTCAATGGAGACCACAGGGAAATGTAGGAAAATGAACCAATTTAAAAAATACAAATCTAGTGTAAGTTTATGTTCTGTAATTTAGATCACATTTTCTTTGTGTAAAATGTATTCCATCCATATTTATATTTTAAAGTATTCAGCTATTAAAACTGCTCAAGGACATGTGACCTGGAAACATAAGGTCAAAGGTCATCGATGTTGAATATTCATGTGTTCTATGACAAGATGCATCCACATGAGAAATGGAGCAGATAATGAATGAATTCATCCCATAATGGGTTTATGTCGTTGAATAGGTAAATGATAAAATGACTATAACACCCTTTCATTTATACTTTAGCCAAAGGGTAGAAATTATACAAAGCAGATGGAATGCAGACAAATGTGTGGTGAAGACAATAACAGGAAGTTTAGTTCTATGTCACTACATGAGTACAAAAGTCATCTGATAAAAAACTAAAATGCCTAAACAAGGGTTTTCAATTGTAGCATGTAAATGCATAATATCTGATTTCTATAGTTATGTAAATGGGGTCAGTCTGATCTATTGTAATCAGATTATTACTGTTATCTGATGAAACCAATCAGCTTATGCTTTTTAATACACTGCCTGTCTAAAAAAAAGTCACACATACAATATTTCACAACTTTGGTTTTGATTATAGGATACTGACACTCAATTTAACTAAGTTTATAGTTGAGATCCGTCCATGGGTAAATACTTCAGTGGTTAATAATGTTTCAGATGGAACAACTTATTTAATCTAAGTGATGCAGTAAGTGTCCTCTCATGTCTGTAATGTTTAACAGATTGGACACCACCAGGATTGATCAGGGTCACCAGGCTTGTGACAAAATACTTCAGGGACCATGATTTTCACACAAAAATTAGCCTCCAAAAAGTCCAGGCTCTAATTTGGGATGATGAAGAGTTGATGCAGGAGTCTGATTTTCCATCATCATCATCATCATCATCATCATCATCATCATCATCATCATCATCATCATCATCATCATCATCATCATCATCATCATCATCATCATCATCATCATCAATAATCAAATATTAATGCAATTACGGTTGGGAAAAAATACAATAAACTGTACTGTGACACTACATAAGCATTAAATGGCAAAAACAATCAAAAGTAAATGTTTTCCTGTAATCAAAACCAAAGGTGGTGCAGTGAAATACTGCATGGGCGACTATTTTTTTTTTGGATGGGCAGTGTATGATCAATAATATTTTTGGGACTGGAAACAGGTTAAATGTAAACGGATGGAAAATCAGGTTAAAGACAGACAATAAGTTAAAGAAACAGATCCAATTAAATGATGATGATGATGAGGTGATGACAAACATTTAGTAAAAGAGGGTTTAATTTCACGTCTGAGCTGCAGGAAAGTCAGACGAGTCCGAAACCGACACGCAAACACACACTGTTTGAACAAAACGCTGCTAATGCAACTGAGAGGAGCATCGTCCTCCTCCTCCTCCTCCAAAAACAAATTAATTTCTCTCCCCTCGCTGATTAAAAATGTACCTACCACATGCGGCTCGGAGTCGTGTGCAACAGGAGCCCAATATGCAAATGGAGGCTTTTTAAGACTTATCTACATATCAAATATTCTCCAGGCTTCACAAACTCACAGATATTGTACACTGACCGAGGGCTGGGTGTGCAGATGGAGAGAGAGAGAGAGAGACAGAGAGAGAGAGTGAGTGTGTGAGTGTGAGTGTGTGTGTCTGTGTGTGTGTGTGTGTGTGTGTGAGTGTGTGTGTCTGTGTGTGTGCGTGCAGATGGCGGATGCAGACAGCGGTGTGTCGGAGCTCTCATGTTTATCAAAGAGAGGCAGTTATATCTGAGAGCGCTGGATGGCCTTGTGCTGCCAAAGCTAATCACAGCCAAAGTGTGTGTGTGTGTGTGTATGTGTGTATGTGTGTGTGTGTGTGTGAGAGAGAGAAAGAGAGAGAGAGAGAGAGAAGGCAAAAAAGCCATATCAGACCAAATGATCGCACTGTTGCATGTTCTGTGTTATCATGATGTAGTTTTATATGATGATAATTATATTTATTATGATACACGTCCCTCTTTTGTCTTCACGTTCTCAGTTAAAACTGTAGATTTTAACTAATTTATCAAGTTTAAAAATCAACAAGATTTAAGATTCATCAAGACATTGTTAATAGTGTCCAATGAGAACAGGAGTAATAGAAGGAGAGGAGGAGAAGCAGGAGAAGAAAAGGAGGTGGACAAGGAGAAGATGATGGAGAAGGAGAAGGTGGACGAGACAAAGAACAAGTGGAAGAGCAAAGAGAAGGAAAGGAGGTGGAGCAGGTGATGAAGCAAAAGAGGAAGGAGGTGAAGAAAAAAAGAGAAGACAGAGGAGTAAAAGGAGAAGTAAAAGAAGGAGAAGAAAAGGGGGAGTAAAAAAACAGAGCTTGGATTATAAAACACAGTGAATCATCACTATTAAAGGGACAGGATTATAGGACAGATCTGATCAGTGAATGGTAATTACAGCTGTCAGTTGGTCAGACAGTCAGTCAGACAGACAGACAGACAGACAGACAGACAGACAGACAGACAGACAGACAGACAGACAGACAGACAGATAGATAGATAGATAGATAGATAGATAGATAGATAGATAGATAGATAGATAGATAGATAGATAGATAGATAGATAGATAGATAGATAGATAGATAGATTTGCGTAATAATTACGATGGTGATTATTAGGTCTTCCCCTATTGAGTCTGCTGTGATTGCAAGGGGAGTGTACCCTTTGAGCTCTAATTTGACCCCCTGAACATGCACGAAAATTCACTAAATTACAATGGGTGAAGGTGGGGTACACCCTGTATGAGTCTCCAGTTCATCTCAGGGCTGAACATATGTAGACAAACAATCACTCTCACATTCACACTTATTAACCAATTAATCAGTGCATGTTCAAAGGCATGGACTGACTAGAAATGTACTTTTATTAAAATGGCTGTAGTTCATACTGATTTGGCTAAATTTTACTCAGACGTCTATCTCCTGGGTCTACACCTGTTTGCGAAATTATTCTTTGGCACTGTAGCGCGCCCTACAGATTTGCCAAATACCCAATACTAAAATGGCTGTAGTTCAGACATACAATCACCAATCTGGCTGAAATTCGACTCAGACGTCTATCTCTCGGTCATGCACCTGCTTATCAATAGAAATTGTGATTTTGCTCTATAGCGCCCCTACACATTGACCTTTACTAAAATGGCTGTAGTTCGGACATACGGACACCGATTTGGCTCAAATTTCTCACAGTTCTACACCCATTCAACACACAACATTTCAAATAAGTCACTCTATAGCGCCCCCTACATATTTATACAAAAGCGTGCATTTCTGGCAGAATATTGCATCCTGCCCACAGTATGATGTCATCTTACCGTTAGCGGTCGCACGGGGAGGCGGCTGCGAGAGACGGCAAAGGCCTTTGAGACTGCTTGAGACAGTTTTAATTATTATGATTATTATTATATCCATAGAAACCAGGGAACAAATTGTGGCCCAACCCCAAACACGCACTCACACATCCACCCACCCATCCATACCGAACCCCCAATTAACAAATACTATATTTACCTAAACACCATGAAAACACTCGTTCACTGTTGTTTCTCTCCTCCTGCTCACTGCCGGCTACAGAATCCTCCCATTCTGCCCCAACATAGACATCAATTAGGTTTGAGCCTGGACTAAACTCTTCGCTAAAGTTGTCTTCATTTTCACTCGTTGAAGTTGTAGGGATGTCAGGAGCACTAGCAGCGATGCGAGCAGTAGCACTACTCGCCACAACAAACAAAATATCTATCTTAAAACACCTGGAAGCATCAGTTTGAAGAACTTTCTGCTTTTTGACCTGAATCTTCTCTGTTCCTCCCTTTCTCTTCTTGTCACGTCTTTCTATGATTTATCCAGTGAATATATGTGCAACGTGCATCTGTCTTCCTATGGACCTGACGAGAATGCATACCCATCATGCACAACAACACATTTTTGCAAAATGTTCAAACAAAAATCCAGCAACTACAAAAGGTACATCATAGTTTGGCTTCAAAAAAGTACTATTTATTATATTTCAGTTTGTTGTAAGAATTTTAGAGTTTAAAGAAAGAAAAATAAAATTACACCATATGCCCACTGTCACAAAGATGTATACTAGAAGTAAAGGGTATATAAAGTGCTTGCTTTTTTGCAAATAATAGTTGTGGCAAATCATAACAATGAAGAGAAGAGGGCCGGTGATAACTTGTGAAGGTCGGTCCAAAGCATGTCTAACATGCAGCGGCCCACCAGGAAAATGCCCATTATCACAGATTACCAGTCCAAGCCTAGAAATGGTACACAATCTTAATGCTTCCACTCACTGACAGGACGTGTGTATAAACTGTGGTTTCATCAGGTCTGGATCTGAAACGCCTGAACCTGATGTTGTGTTCGAGGCCCCGCTCTGCCCTCCAGCTCTGATACATTCATCAAACGTAGGCGTTTTGTGTGATTTGGTTCAACTTTTAGACGATTTATGGGATCATGTGGTTTTCCTTTGGGGTGGAAACATGAGTAACTGTCCTGAATTTCACAGTATTTACCGTGGTGGTGCATTCACTGACTCACGTACTTATCCTACAGCCATAAATGTGCATTTGGACCAGACCCAGATCCGTGTACAGACCCAAACTTTGCAGCAACACACCTGCTCTGAAACAACCTCCGACCGAGCCAACTTTCCTATTAGGCTGCGATCCAGAGCAGAAGTACGGGACTAACGGCTGATCGCGGGTGCCGTCATCGTGTGCACTCTGTGCTGCGCACAAGCCAATTAAAGCCATGACTTATGGCCGCAAATGAAATATCTTACACACATAAGCCTATCACAGAGGATGATCAGTCATGTTTGAGCCTCCGAGCTTCTTAATTAAAAATGAAGGGACTCAAACGGAGGCTGTGAAAAGCTTTTCGGCCGCCGCCACTCCCACCGCTGCCTTTTGAAGCAAAACCGACTCCAGCAAATTCCATTAGAGTGTTTTGTGTTGAAAAAATGGGAGAAAAAGCGGGTATCAAACCGTTAAACAATGCTTTTCTCAGGGAGCGGAGCTTGAATGGCCTCCCCTCGGCCCTCATTCACCCGGGCTAGCGTCGCTGCCTAATTAGTTCTGTTGAAAGGCGTCTAATTAAATTGGTCTAATGTGCAGCGAGACAGAGGGGCGACAGAAAAGTTCTACTCAAATAGCCAGAAAAAATACTAAATAAAAATGGACGGAAGAAACAATACTGTGCTCAGATAGATGACACATGTGCGTTCAGACCAGGTCCAGTTTCTAGAGGACAATGGAAGGGTTTCTCTGCTGCTTCATTAACCCTTTCATGGATGATGAGTCTGAAACTGTTGTGGTGTTTGGTTGGTTTAGTTCATATCAGTGACACAGCGGATGACGGGGCATCATCACATACACTGACACCTAGTGGACAGTCAGAGATTAAGGTCAAGGGTCAAGGTCAATATTATTATTCCCACAGGGCGATTTGTTGTACAGATACCAGTGAAAGACACAAATAAATTAATAACAACCGCAGCCATGTATCCATAGATGCAATTAACAAGTCACATACTGTTAAGAAGAGCAGCAGTGATGGGGACAAATGAGTTTTTAAATCCATTTGTCCTGCATCTCAGCAGGGAGGTGTTTTTTTTGTTTTGTTTTACTCATACCAAAGATGGCTGACAGGAAGTCAGAAATGCTGAACATCCCAGGAATGTGCTGTAAATCCTTCTGTATCAGGAAGATAACCTATTGAAGCATCTACTAAAGTTGAAGGATTAGGGCTGTGATTGTGAACTCATTTGAACTGAAAAGTCTGGGTTCAGGGCCTTCGATACAACAATCAAACTGAAGCACTGTGGTTCTGTTTATCTGTCTTTTCAGTTCTTTTGTTTTGTAAATGCATGTAAATGCACCACATGTGATTCTTCCTGGTCTGTTATGGTCATATGACCACATGTATGTTCCTTCATTCTGAATCAGAGTGAACAGTGAGTCCATAGTTTACACAGTCAGTGAACATGAATAAATGTCTAATATTCCTGTTTACACACAGACGTTCACGGACCATTAAAGAACCTTCCACTGTGGAACTCAGTCCAGGTTTAGTTCTATAAAACACTGGCTGCTGTGACATTTACTCATATGTATGAAGCTGCTGATCCATCTGTCATCTGGAAGAACAGGTGAGTTTGTGCTTGTGTTTGGAGCGTCCATCCATCTGCACTCAACAAACCATCCTTGCAAAAGCACAACAGTCAGAAAACACACTCAGTACGGGTGGAATATTGTGTTTACCCGACACCTGTAATATTCACAATAATAGTGGAACATAATGCATACTCACACACCTTCACTCTAACAGGGCTGTCAAGCTCATTTTTACTTCAGGGGTGACATTCAGTCCAATATGAGGTAAAAGAACTACAGTCAAAAAAGCATCTTTCAATTTGAAAAATCTTTTCATTTACAAAATGTACTTAAAAATAACATAATCAACTGGAAGCCAATGCAATTTAAACAATATTCTGCCTCAGTTTATCATTTACACACGTGTTACATCCTACAATTACAAATACTCAAAACATTTAGTTACAAGAAGAATATTGATACAATTATGTAAAGAATAATTTTAATTATTTTGTTAATATAAACATTTTTATGTAATTTTACTTTCCCCCGCTAAAATAGAGAAAATTAGCTGTTTTCATTATTTATAGGTTTAAAATTATCATATTTTACTGTTCTCACCCAGTTGAAATCTGATTGATCTATATGTGGAGCCTGAATGAAAATGATTTTAACACCATTGAGATACCGTTAATATCTTCAGTGGGGTTTTTTTGTATTTTGTTCACAAATTCATCCCACAGGCTACATGTTTAACACCTATACAGACATGTGTGTGGAATCCAGGTGTTTGTGTTTTAAGAGTCATTAAAATCAGGCTCCACATACAGATCTACTAATGTTAGAATAGACTTCATATTATGGGATAAATATCAGTGCATTGGTTGGTTTGGGTTCAATTATTATTTTCTTTGTTTCTACAATGGCTCACAGATGGATTAGGCTGAATTTACATGAACACTGAGTTTGTTTTTATCCATGACTGATTTTTTATGTTCTTTTTCTAAATGTCTCTAATATTTTTCCTCTGACCGTAAATAATCCTTTCCAGCTACTTTCATCACATCTGACTGTGGAAGACAATCCTACCATTAAATATGGCTGTCAAAATTAACCAGTTAACACAGAATAATCCATCATGATGATTAATCTGATTAAAATGTATAACACAATTAACCCATCTGTAGCAGAATGACTCTGGACATTTCTGGCAACGCATTTTGGGCAGTTTGTCCCAGTAGAGTTAAAATGTGCTAATGGTCAGATGATCTGTTACTGACTGAAGATGGAAAAGCACAAACAACACACTGGCCTCTGAATGGAAATACGAGGACAAATAAAAACCAGGACACAAGTCAACATAAAGTATTAGACACACTCTGCAGGAAAGAGTTTTCTATTCACTGTAGCACTTCCAAATTAAAATACCACATGAACACTTTGTTAGCATTAAGGCTAACACATTGCCCAGTCTGAACAAACACAGTGCAGTCCTTCTTGAGTCTGTTTGGTCATGCAAAATAAAATGTGACCAAAATAGATGGAAAATTAAGAATATTTAATTGTGATTAATCCAAATTACTCCACAGCAACCATTTGATTAATTGGATTAAAAGCTTTAATCGTTCAATAACTCTACCATCAAAATGTCATGAAATACAGATTTTTTTTTATCTCAAATCCTCATGAGTGACATGTATTACAGCTGATGTGTTCCAATATACGTCAGAGATGCAGTGCAATGATTTTCATCCACATATATGTTCATACATTTATATCAATGATAGACCGATATATTGGCCGACAAATATATCAGGCCAATATATGTTTTTTCTTCTATGGGTATCGTCCTGTAGCGTTGGCTGATATGCTCTTTTTTCCCTTTACTGATAGAAAAATTTATGGCACTTCTGTGTTGTTGGAGATGCTGCTGTCCACACTGAACAAATTATTTTCTAGTGTAGTAATATTTATTAATTTAACCATCGCAATTTTTAATTTTCTAATTATCAGTAAAGAACATTTTCTGACATTTATTATCATTTGACAATGAAAATTAAATCAGTATCAGCTATAAATGGTGATAAATTCCTTTAAAAAGTAAAAGAAATACAGAGAAAAGTCATGTGGGAGCTGCCACAAAAGTAGCACTGGGCCTTTATGGGTTAACCTTTTTATGCATGAATTATAATAACCCTAGTTAAGATGTTTTTCCTGAGTGTTTTTATTTATTTTTAGGCATGAGCAATGCACTTGAGTAGTTGATTTTTAGTTTTTTTTTTTTTTTTTTAAGAATTACAAAAATGTCCACTCAGTTAAATTTTTTAAGCAATGAAACATCTAATTGGAACCTAATATCAGTAAACTATGCAATAAAAACATTTTTAAAACCACTAATCAAGATGTTTTATCACATTTTTATCATACTCCAATACTACTTATTATTTAATTCATGGAAATAACATATAAAGAATAATTTTGGTTAAAATAAAAACATGTTAATTATTGTCCAATAACAATTATCAGTTGATTTAAAATAAAACATGTCACCACAGATTATTGTGTCAAGAACAGCAAAATTACAGTAATAGTATGAACGTCAGTGTATGAGATGATGTGTAATGTGCACCATGTTGGAATGAAAGCAACAAAAGCCATGAATATACAAGAGAACAGCTTTGAAGAACTGCCCACTGTGTGTGAAAGGATTAATATAGAGGAAAATTAATATTTAATCATGATTAATCCACAGCAACCCTGTGATTAATCTGATTAAAAATTGTAATCATTTGACAGCACTTAAAAATCCTGATAAAAACTGTGAGAAAAAGACAAATGCAGTTGGTTTGTGCTCTCTGTCTTACACACACACACACACACACACAGCCCGTCCTGCTCCCAGAGGCCTCTCCAAAAACCAAAAACCACTAAACATTTTCATTTTAATCTCATAAGTGATGTTTAGAGACGTGGAAGCCACATTTCGTCTCCTCAGATGTGACGGTTTTCATCCTCCTGAAGTGATAAACACACACACTCATGGAAATGTTGACTCACGTCCACGACTCGCCAGCAGAGTAAACAACACACAACCGCAACTTGTTGAGGTCATCGCTTCAGTGTGTGTGTGTGTGTGTGTGTGTGTGTGCGCGTGTGTGTGTCATGTTCCAAAAACCAGCTCATAGTGTCCACAGGGATGGGATTCCCACAGCCTGTTTCAGTTATTCCCACAAAAACAGACAATACACGACCAAAAGAAGAACAAAAAAATCATTCCTACAACACAGCCAACATCCTGCACACACTCACTCCATCTACCCATAATGCCGCTCTTCTCTCTAAATGCCTTAAGTGTCCCTCTCGTTCTCTACTATCTGTTAATAGGAACCAATTAGTCCCCATTGTCTGCTCTCCCAATAAAAGAGCATTATGGGAATTCCCCCTACTTAACACCTTTCCTTTTCTAAACAGGCATCCAATTAGACGCCTCGAGGACAAAGAGACAGAGGACAAGTGGGGGCCTCGAGGGGGTGGAGGTGGGTGGGGGGGCAGCTGGACAGTGAGTGTGGGCTGATTACACCATGGAAAACAACCAGAAAGGTGTTATGTTTATTACAATCAACAACCGACAGCGACTGAAAGTTCAGGCTCTGCACATACGGATTAATCCACCGCTAAAAGTAGTCCCTGAAAAATTAGCTCCTGGTTTATTTGATTAAAGCAACAAGTTTCAAGGTCTCTGTACGACAGCGTCTATTCTATGGGAAATGTGTGAGGTTCTGTCAGGTTCTGTTCTGTGTTCCAGTCCTGTTATCTGGATGCATATCAATTTAACTATAGAAGTGGGCGGGACTTAAACTGGAGGAGAAATCAACTCATCCAATCATAGTCCCTGTATGAGTTATATTAGTGATCCATACGAACTAGACTGAAACATTTACATCAAAATATGAACCAGTAGAAGGAACATTTATAACATAAAAAATATCAATAAAATAAAATCAACAAAAAACTGCAAAAAAAATCTACAAAATTATCGAAATAATCCACAGAATCAACAAAAATTAACAAAATAAAATATAAAATTAACAAAATAACAAAATCAGTAAAAGTACACAAAAATGACCAAAAAAATTTACAAAATTAATTTAAAAAAACAAAAAAAAAATAGCTATAAAAAAGTACATGTAAAAATAAATTTTGTAAAATCAAAATTTCATAAAACTGCGAACAAACAAATTGTCCCAAAGAAACAACATAAAAATGTGAAATGAATCTGAACAGTAGTTAGTGTTGGGGTTTCCTGTCTTCATTATTTAATCTGATTTGGTCTGAGCCTGAAGTTTCTGACTTCTGCGTGTGTTCCTGAAGTGTCTTCTAGTCAGATTCTCTGTTACCATGGACACACTGTATTAAACTAAACAACCAAACCTGGAACATCCAGACCATTTTCAGTTGTCATGTCATCCTCCTCATCCTTCTCATGTCATTTGCTGCCTTTGAATAACACCAAATTCTCCATTACCCAGAATGCATTAGGCAGAATACCAACAAACCCACCACCGTCCAGATCAACACAGACAGCAGTCAGGAACTTCAGACTCAGACCAAATTACAAAAATGAAGACAAGGAACCACATGTCTTGATCTTTAATTATTTGACATTTTTAATTCATGCAAACAACTGAAAAAATAAGAAAAACAATTGTTGTTTTGTTTGTTTTAATTTGTACGTGAATAAAGAAATAATAATGAATCTTTTTTGTTTCGATTGTGGAGTCTCAGGTCGTGTTTAAACCTAAAGGTCTGTTTCTTGAATATACATTTGTTTTCATTGTTAATTAGTCCAGTTTGCGTTCACAAAGGGAAAACTGGATCAGTGCAGAAACAGGAACTAGAAGTCATGTGACCACAAATATCGTTCGGTTATTGGTCATTACAGTTTATGTGGGAATACAAAAATATCTTTGCTGTCTCAGCTGTAATAGAGAATCAGCAGCTCATTAACCTTTTGCTGCTGAGCCCATATCAGAAGTGGCCACTTGTGGACCAAGAATATGAACGGCTCGTAAGCCGCTGAGCCTGAACTATTGCATTAATTAATGCATTGTAGAAATGTGCAGCCAGCAGTAAATAATGACTGAAATGATGCGCTTCCTGTTATTGGTGCGGATGGTGGTCACCCCTGAAATGAACCGCTCCAGAATTCACTTGATAGCGGCCCGAGTCCACTTCTACAGACAGACCATAGTTCGATTATTTGGGCCGCACCCGAGTTTGAGGTCAGCATTTACACCGACCCAAAAGCACCGCTACAAGGGAGGAAAGACTCCAGGGTTCGGTTCAACTGAACTAAACAAGGGTGGTGTGAATGTGAGCTCAGTTGATTTTGAACAGAAATGATACATGGTTTCCTTGCAGTGTTTGTTCCGTATTTACACAACTGTGTAAGCAAGCGATCGATCAATCAATCAATCAATCAATCAATCACTCTGTCTGTGTGTGTGTGTCTGCCTGTCTGTCTGAGCCAACTTCTCAGTTCATCGGACATCCTATCAACTCCAGCCTTAGTGGAGGACACCTCACCCTACCGTACAAGTCAGCCATGATTCCTCTGACTAACAGTGAAGGAGCTGAAGCAGTAGTGGCAGCAGCGTACAGACCGACCCCCGGTGGACCTGCTCTCCTCGTCTCCACGGGATACGAGTCCCATCCACACTGAGAGGATCACAGGCTCACACCAGGCCGCCGCCGCTTTTCCCATGACAGCATGGGAATTCCTGCTCTGAGGAGTCACGGCTCAGTGTTCAAACAGCCTGGGGGGTTGGAGGAGGACGAGCGGGGGGGCGGGGGTTGAAGTGGCCCCCTCTCTAGAGAGAATCCGTCTGCTTTGTTGGTTTAATCTGCAGCAGACGGAACCAGAACGTCCTCGTACCGACCCCACGTTCAACAGCGGACCACAGCTTTCACCCCCTGTCCTTTAGGCAATGTTTTTTTTCCTACTATGGCAACACCAACACAGCTTCTGATTGGTCAAACTGACCAAAACACAGAAGTTGGAGTGGAGAGATAACATAACCTAACCCTAACCCTTCATTACACGTCTCCATCTTCCACGTATCTCAACCAATCAGGAGCCAAGTTTGGTTAACAGTGGCGTCACTATAGTAAGAAAAAAAATGTAGCGTCCTTGAGCAGCATTCGACCTTTAACCCCAAATATGTCTAATGAATCTGGACCAGACTGGACCATTCTGAGCTGAATGTGCCGTCGTCTTCCTGCTTACAAACGGTACCAGTGATGCAACAAATCCACCTCCTTTAAACACTGGAGGTAAAAACCTTTAAATGACATTTTTATGCCAGTGATTTTTCCTGTTTAAAGCAGCGCTGATCCAGCAGCTCTGCCTCCTGTGACTGTACGTCCACAGCAGGAGACATTCTTCATCATTTACAGTAAAAGCACAGTCACACCATTAATAACAAGCTGCCTGTCAACTGGAGGGGGACAGAAAGAGGGGACAAGTGGAGACAGAGGGGACAGATGTGGATAGACAGAGTGGACACGTGCACAGACAGAAGGGACACATGTATACAGAGGGGGGGCATATGGACAGACATAGGGGACATGTGGAGACAGAGGGGGTAGAGATGGACATGTGGACAGAGATAGGGTGCACATGTGGACATGTGGATAGACAGAGGGGACACATGTTCACAGACAGAAGGGACAAATGTGCACAGACAGAGGTGGACATGTGGATAGACAGAGGGGACGCATGTGTACAGACAGAGGGGGCACATGGGGAGACAGATGGGACAGATCTGGACAGACAGAAGGGACACATGTGGATAAACAGAAGGATCACCTGTGGATAGAGAGAGGGGACACATGTGCACAAACAGAGGGGACAGATGTGGAGAGATAGAGGGGATACATGTGGACAGACAGAGGGGACACATATTGACAGACAGAAGCGACACATGTATACAGAGGGGGGACATATGGACAGACAGAGGGGACTGAGGTGGACATGTGGACAGAGAGAGGGGGCAGATGTGGACAGACAGAGGGGACACATGTGCACAGCCATAATGCACTCAAACACACCACAATCCTGCCACACAATGCATTTGAAT
This sequence comes from Siphamia tubifer, assembly GCA_020466265.1. Taxonomy (NCBI): domain Eukaryota; kingdom Metazoa; phylum Chordata; class Actinopteri; order Kurtiformes; family Apogonidae; genus Siphamia; species Siphamia tubifer. The sequence continues at coordinate 41,857,440 of CM035804.1, forward strand.
GCATCAAAACCTGTGACATAAAGCACTCGAATGCACCACAAACCTGCCACACAATGCAGACCAATGCATCAAAAACCTCCAACACACTGTCCTCAAACACACCAAAAACCTGCCACACACTCTAACACACCCAAACCCACAACGTGACACAAGCAAACACACACAGAGACACACAGCGTCTCCAGAGCCAGACCCTCCAGAGGAAATGCCTGAGGCGCTGAGGGATGGAAAGTCTGGCGTCCACCTCCTTCCTTCACCCATTCAAACCAGTCGCTCTGTTCACACGCTCCAGTTCAGCCAAAACACTTCGCCTCAAATCGCCTGTTTTTCTTCTTAATAAACCACATGTTTATTCAGGAACTAAACCACCACCTTTAACAGGTTCATTTCAATCCAAAGCTGTAAATTCCAATGTTTTATTACAGCCAATGAAGGCCTCGCTGTGTTTTCAGAGGTTTTCTACTGAGTTTAATGGACAGAAAAAGTGGACGAAGTCAGTATGAAAACCTCATCGATCATTAAATATTCAATTATTCTTTTTTTTATTAACAGTTTAAACTTTTCCAACATACAGCTTTGACCAATCTGGATGTGTTTATATTTTTTTAACTACAACAGCTAAATGGTAAATAAAGTAAAAACGCGGATAAAACAGATGCAATAAAAGCAGATTAAATCATATTCTGGGTCAATGTCACCATATTTGAATCAAAACTGAAGCTCTGAACTTTAACTAAAATTCCTCCATTTTTGACCATGGACTGTGACGGCAGTAACAACGACAGATCATTATGATCAGATTTACCCTGAGTGTGAGGCAAGGAGAGGCCGAGCGAGAGAGAGAGAGAGAGAGACAGAGAGAGAGAGAGAGAAAGAGAGAGAGAGTATGGATTACAGAGTCCCAGAGGAATTCCTGCTCATTTTCTCTGTGGAGCGAAACCGAGAGATGAGGCGATGGTGGGATGGAGGGGGGGTTAGTTTCTTATCTCTTCATTTGACACCATACAGACTCTCTCTCCTCCACTGTGGGTGCACCTTGTTCGACCGCTCACCCTGAACCCCTCCCCTCTCGCCCTTGATCCGTTTACGTCTTTATTTTCTCATCTACCACTTCAGCTTTTGTCTCTCTTTTGGTTTTTTCACTCTTTTCAATGAAACATGGAACCAGTCTGATGACTTACGTGATGCCTTCACTGACACTTTGTATCATTAGTCACATTTGCATTGACCCTCAAACAGCGTGAATATAGCTTGCGAACAAAAAACTGCAATGGAAAAGTTTTTGCATTTTATGGGCTTAAAGGAAACTGGTTTCATCACATAAAACTATCATGTACAGACCTTTGTGTCCAACTGGAGACACATGTCCAAAACAAACAGATGGTGATGGATGTTAGGAGAAGAAAAGAGTTGAACCCAAACATGTGTGTGTATGAACTTAAGAAACTATTTTAAATTTTTATTATTACAAATTTAAAAAGATAGCTGAATAAACAATAATGACAGATGGAAATATCAGGCTGATATTTCCATTTTTTTCTTGTACCGTATCAGCTCTTTTTATCCCTGCGATGATTTACTAACAGGTGAAGTTCATGTCACCTCCATGTTCTTGCAGATACAGCTGTCCACACTAGAAATAATAATAATAATAATAATGTGGTGTAGTAATCATTATTAGGTTAACTGTCACAATTATTATTTACTAATTGTAAGTAAAGATGATTTTCTGACATGTGTTACCATTTGACAGATAAATAAAATCAGTATCAGCTCCAAATATCAGCTTATTCACAGGTCAGACTGTATAGTAGTGCTCAGTAACTACAAACATACACTTCTAACCATTATGCAATGCAATGTAAATACTGCATATATGTAAACATGTCTGTCTTCTCTGCTATTTTAAAACTGCACTTTAATTTTTGCTGCTGTAATTTAAAAAAACCCAAGGTGGGATTAATGAAGTACTATTCTATTATTTTCTATTCTATTATAAATGTTGGTGGTGTCTATCAGTCTGTTAGTTTAAGGCTGATGTAAAAAATGTAAAAGTAAGTATCAGCCCCAAAAATCCACATTAGTCATTTCTTGACTTTGACACAAAATATACTGGACCAATTTCCATGAAATTTTTAGGAACATTTTGAGCTGGTCCAGAATAGATCCCATTAAATTTAGGTGAAAGGTTAAGGTCACCAAAATGTGTCTTGACAATAATCACAGATAGGGCAAGTCAGGTCAAACATTTGTGACACACACACACACACATACACACACACGCTTTAATTGTAATACGAGACCTGGAGTCAGGGATGAACTGTAAAAGGTCAAAGGTCAGTGTGATGTCACTGTTGTTGCCTCTAACCTCCTCCATGTGGTTTAAAAGCCGGTACATGTTGGTTTGGTTCTGTTGAGTCTGAAGTGACATAGATGGAGGTTGAACACAAAAGGGCACGGACAATGAATGGTTTTAGATCAATGAGAGCAGATTAACTGAACACAGTCTGCATTAGAGGTCAAGGATGAAGAGGATGATGAAAATGCAGAGTGGTTCTATTTAAATAAACATTTATTAGTGCAATTGGATGAAACTCTTATTGGCCTCTGGAGGAAATGTGTCCATCCACAACTGCAGCTCTGACCACTGGCTGTTACACACGCACACACACACACAACATGTGCACAAAAACAAGCAAAACATTATAGGTATCCACAGACACACAAAGACATACACTGTCAGTATATAGACACACACCCATCAGCAGACATACATGCACACACGAAGCCTGTACAGATCATATATATATATATATATATATATATATATATATATATATATATATATATAAAGTATAATTGGTGATGGAAATGTAGCACAAAATGAAAACAGCAAAAATCAACACACAAAAAAGATACAAGATGAAAACAACAAAAGACTAAACCCTGGAATGTGTGTTTTTATTGTCTGCGTCTATCTGCAACAAACATGTGCATAAATGACCACACACACACACACACACACACACTGCCTGTACAGTTCATCTAAATGAATACAGACAGACATATGTTCATGGATTCTCATACAACAGAGGACAAACGCAGTCAAATAAAACAAACAGGATGACAGCGAGGGATGTGTGTGTGTTAGTGTGTGTGTGTGTGTGTGTGTTAGTGTGTGTGCGTCGTTGCCAGGGGCTACGGCTGCTATCAGAGCTAAGACGATTACCACACGTCATTTGTCATCTGGATGGTGGCAACATATAGCTCTACATTTAATTTACCACGCCGCCATCGCATGCTGGGGGGCGGAGTGTGTGTCTGTGTGTAGTTGTGCGTCAGTGTGTGTCTGTGTGCGTTCCATTGACCCATATATACAAAGCCCTGAAGGAAGACAGGAAGAGAGAAAGAAAAAGAAAGGCAGAGAGTAATTGAAAGAGAATGGGAAAAGGGAAACAGTGTGTGTGTGTGTGTGTGTGTGTGTATATCTGTCACATTGTGTACTGAGGCATTGACTGTTCATTCAACACACACACACACACACAGAAAAATAGTAAGTCCACAGTGACAAATCACTAAAATACTAAATTGTTGACATTTTGTATTTTTCCAGGTGGTAAATTCATCTTATTTGATGTTTTTTTTGTTTGATCAATTTCAGGTTAAACTACTTTTATTCAGATAAATAAGATAATAAACATCACTTATGATTTACAGTAGGTGTAATAATTTTTTGCTGTATTAATAGTTCCGAGTTAGACAGTTGATCATGGTTGTTCAATGAGGAAATGAAAAAAAGGTGTAAAAACATAAATAAATAAAATAAACATTAAGATGAAACTAGATGAAAATTATGTGAAGGATGGAAGGAGAAAAAAAGTCACAAGATACAAGATGAAAATGGATAATAAAAGACCAAAGTCACACAATGGATACGACAAAATAAAAGCAACACGACAAAAGCAATAAGAGGAAAATTATGCACAAAAGTGAAATAAGACAAGACAACTTAAAAATGACAAAATGTCCAATAAAACAAAAAAAGCCACAAAAATGCTACTTTAAAAAAACAAGATGAAAACCGACAGAACAAAACAATGAAAATGATGCAAAAATTATATATGACAAAAAAAATACAGAAAAGATGCAAAAAAGAAAAATAACATCAGATGAAAGATAAGAAAAATAATCTAAAAGTTAAAATAATGAAACACACACAGACTGACGCTTCCATGGTTTAAATTATTGTTTTAAAATATCCTGATTTTCCATAAATTCATCCATTCAACTCATACATCACTTTCATTTTGTTTCATCTTCAATGTTTTAACTCAAATAATTCAAAGTAAAGTCATGACAATGGTTTAGTCTTAGTTTTTTAATGTCTTCACTCACAGGATGTTCTGTCTCTGATGAAGGGGCATCAACCTGCAGCACACACACACACACACACACACACACCCTACTCTTTCTCCTCCTACTGTTTCTTCTTCACCTGTTTTTTTTCTTTCACAGGTATTGATCGCTGCAGCCGAGGCCGTTTCAATAAGTAATTATGAATTAAAAATTGACCAGAGAATCTGATCAAATACATCAGACACTTTCTGCTTTTGTATGT
>CM035804.1:41867057-41937057 GCA_020466265.1 Siphamia tubifer
CTAATGTTTACATGAGCCTTCAAAAAGAAGATGAAGAATAACAAGAGGAAGACGAGGAACATGAGGATGGAGAGAAATGAGAAAGGAAGACAAACAACAGAAGTAATAATAAAGAGATGAAGAAGACGACAAAAGGATAATTCAACAAGTATTCAGAGAATGCCTAATCCCACTCCTATTTTGTGCCAATCTCAAGTCTCTATGACAACCCATTCTTGAATTAGAGCCAATAATGGGATTTTGACCTTTCTGCTATATGTGAACTTGACCTTTTGCAATATTGATGATTTCATTATAGGTATATATGCATCAGTGTGTGTAATATTTTGATAATATATCCAGTACTGATTAAGTTATAGTGTGATATGTCTATGTTTGACACACACAGTGTTACAAAAGTTAATTTCGTGACATGTCACCTTTGACCTCCAGAGATCTTAAAAACAATTGGTCATAGGTGATAACACCAATTATGAGAATTGTAGAATTCTTCATTCCGCACCATTTGGTACTAATCTGAAACTTCTGTTCTTGAGTTATAACCAATAATGACATTTTGAGCTTTTAATTAATTGTGACCTTGACCTTTGACCTTTACTCAAATAGATCATTGCATCTGATGCACATTAGCTATATGTATATGTCCATGTAATTCCATGGTGATATCTCAAGTATTCATTGAGTTATAGCATGATATGTCTCTGCACACACACACACAAAAGGTGGTTACAGTAATCTCACCCAACCAATGTTGGGTGAGATTACTGTAACAACAAAACTACATCCCCATGTAGACATGTTATCTTCTTAGGCAGAGAAGAAAGAAGATGAAGAAAATAAAGACAGACCAGAAGATGAGATAAAGATAAGTGATTATTTTTCCTTCTGTGTGGATAGAACATACAGATGCGGAGAAGAAGGAGAAGAAAGAGAAGAACAAGAAGAGGAAGTAGAAGAAGAATAAAATGAAGAAGGACAAAGAGAAGAAGAAGAACAAGGCAGAGACAGCAGACCTCCGCCAAGGCTTATGTCGTCATATGACGTCAAAACATAACGTGATGAAACCACAGGTGTTGACTCATCTGATGTGTGAAGGTAAGATGAGTTTCAAGTTTTGACCTTCAGTGTGACCTTGACCTTTGACCTTCATTGCTCAAAATCTAACATGTTCTTCCTTGATCCATTATCTATCATTCCTGAAAGTTTAATCAAAATCCGTTCAGAACTTTTCGCGTAATCCTGTTGACAGACAGACAAACGGACCCAAATGTAATACCTCTTTGGTGGAGGTAATAAACAGAAGAAGGGCAAAGAGGAGGAGGAGAACAAGTAGAAGAAAGGAGGAGTGGGAGGAGGACAACAAGAAGAAGGAGTAGAATAAATGAAAGAAGGACAAAGAGGAGGAGAGGGAGAACAAGGAGGAGGAGAAAGAGGAGGAGGAGTAGGGTTAGAAAAACTGAAATGTTGGTAACATGAAGGACGCCCTCCACAGGTGGAACCATCAGCTACTGAGGGTTTTTGTTTCTTTAAATAATTTCTGCAAACTTTGCTGATGCACTTCATTAAATGTCTTTTCCATATGTTTCTGAAGCACATTCAAAAACAATTATTAGCTTTTTATAAGTTCCATAGACTTTTATTGGCAAATAAATCGCATTTATGCAAAGAGTCGATTTGTGGAACTGCCAAAACGTTTGGCATCGAACGTAGATAATAAAATCTGAAATATTTCAGCAGCTTGGACTCAGATGTTCAGAACGAAAACTGAGCCACAGAAATTAAACCTGGACTAAAAACATGGACATTATGTAGATTGTTGTGATGTTTTTTTTAATAATTAACCACATGATGCAATTGATTTATTTTCCGTTTAAGAATAAGAAATAGAAATTCAATTATTATACTTATGATTATAGTTTTATGTTGTTAACCCATAGAAAAAGTGTTTGACTAAAGGCAGAACTAAAACCATGTGATGAACACAGATGATGCGTTCAGGGTCTTCATGTCTCTTAAACATTCAGTTCAATCCAGGATCTGAACATGAACTTGAACCTGACGTTTACAAAAACTAAACTGATTCTGCTTTTAAACCCGAATTTTTCAGTTTTTCTCTCCATATTTGTTATTTCATTTTCTTTGGTTTTGTTTAGATTCATATCTTTTGTGTTTTCTCTCATCATTACATCAGGTTCAGGTCTCACTGACTCCTCCTCCTCCTCCTCCTCTTTCTAACAGAATAATCAATAGTCATTCCACCTCCAGGGCTTCTTCCTCCTGCAGGGGCAGAACAGGTGACCACATTGGGGGCAAAGAGGAGACGAGAGGAGGTAATGAGGGCACAGGAGAGGAGATGAGGAGGAAGATGAGGAAGAGGAAGATGAGGTGTCTGAAAGAATCTGAGGGAGGGGAGGAAAAGAGGAAGCAGTGGAAAAGCAAAATGAAGTGGCAGAAAAAGAGGAGAACAAAAGAAGACAATGATGAGGAGAAGAAGAAAAGGAGGTGGAGGACTGGAGTGATGGACTCCATCCCTGCTCCTTTAACTCCTCTATCTCCTTCATCCCTCCTTCCATCCCCTTCTCAATCATTTTCCTTCATCTCCTCCTTCATCTCCTTCACCTCATCCATCCTCTCCTATATCTCATCCCTCCTCTTCTCCTTTTTCCCCTTCACCTCCTCCTTTGCCTCCTCTGGGCTCTCTTTAACATCAGAATCTGGCTGCATCAGAGCACAAGGAGGTCATGACCAAGGAGGACAAAGATGAGGAGGAGGAGGAGGAGGAGGAGGAGGAGGAGGAGGAGGAGGAGGAGGAGGAGGAGGAGGAGAGAAGAGGAGGAGGAGGAGGAGGAGTAATATGAATGTGGGAAACAGTGATACAGCAAAGCAATAGAGTGAGAATATGTGTTTAACCAATCTGAGGAGGAGGAGGAGGAGGAGGATAATTGAAGAGTATGTGTTCAAGGACAGGTAGATATTGGTAGAAGAAGAAAACAGTCCAGTCAGCAGGTCTGAGCTGATTACATCCTCTGTCTACAGGAGGAGGAGGAGGAGGAGGAGGAAGAGAGAGAAAAAAAGAAAAGGAGTGTTTTGTCTTTTCCCAAGTTTTTAAATGAAGTTAAATTGAATCCAATAAAATCGTTTTTTTTTCTCCTTTGTTTCAAACTGACACATTTAAAGTTGATCCACAAAAATAAACTGTTTTCATTTAATTCTTTCACATTTTATTTGTTTTACTTTGACATTTTGCTAACATTTGAAACTATTTTTTCTATTTGTTTGAGACATAAAACATGGAAGGGTTAACTTCCATGTTTAAGTGGAGTCAAAAATTACCCCAAAGTTTGTTATTCTTCAAAATCTTTGAAATTAAAAGCATTTATATTTTTATTCCAGGAATTTCTCATAAAACATGTTTGTGACATGAGATCATTCCATTTTTAATACATTTTAAGAAATTGCAGCTTTTGTGTATGGATGGTGTTGTGGTTCCCAGACCGACTGTTGTCTCTGTCTCTGTCGGACATCCATACTCTGATAGACAGATAATGGATTTGGTCGTATTGTGATAAAATGTGAATAAAAAGGGATGAATGAACATGTTAAAAATGAAATCACTCTTGTTGATCAGAATATTGTAAAAATCATCATCTTTAACTCAAATTAAATATATTTCTTAAGTGTATTGCAAAAACACATGGATTTTCACTGGGGTGACTTTTGACCCCACTAGCATCCAATCATCCAAGAGTTAAACCAACACAGCAGACGTTTCATTCATTCCATCTCTGTTTTCCAACTTTTGGTTTTCAGGCGCCTACAGGTTCAGTTCTACTTTTATTTCATAGGGACAGTGCATTAATGAACATCTATGCGACAGGGATAGACATGAATATGCCCGATAACACTGGTCGACATGTAAAACACTTCTGGAATCAAACTAATGAAATGTTCCCACATGTGTGTTACATATAAAGTAAACTCAAGTCTTAAATGCTGGTTGGCTCAAGTTTCCAAGAAAAGTCTGGGGTCAAAATGTGAAATTATTAAAATTAACAAGAGAATAGGTTTTAGTCCAAAGGAATATTGGTGTCAGATCTACTTTAAAACACTGTCTGTACATTATGATCCATTCACTTTATAGGTTCTTTCTAGTGGAACATTTACTAATCCATTGTATACATGTACATAAACCAGCATATATGTGGAATAACACAACATCATATATATTAAAACATGAACTAACTAGCACTAAAGTAATTTGTTTTATGATTTATCTTTTTAAAGTTTGTAAGATTTAGCAATTAATGTCTGAAGCAGATACTTTCTAAAAAAAAAAAAAAAAAAAAAAAGTACTGTTATAGCAACCATGCTATTTTGCATCTGCACTCCCAAGACAGAAGACAGAGAAGATGATAATAAGACAGAGGGAAGAATCATGGTAAAAAAAAAACAAAAAAAAAACAGTACAGAACTAGTTAAACGTCAGTGGGCAGAGGAGTGCTTCTCTTTCAGACACTGTTGAAGGTGATTGTTAAAGGTTAGAAATGTTGGACACTCCCTTATGGAGAGTAACACACTGTTCCAGATCTTACCAGCCTTAACACAAAGAGCATTTTGTCCAAAGATATTTTTTTTTTTTCCCCTGAGTTCCCACAGTCTGGATCACCTGCACCGACACCAGAACTTTCTAGGTTCAGGTCCGGACCCCGACACTAAAACAACCATCACACTGTTTTATGGCACCGATATGTCACAGAACTGATGTGCACATGCAGTGATCAACAGTGGGCGGAGTTTGGCTTCCAGGCTTTTGAGTGTTTGTTTTTTAGAAATAAAAGAGTTCAGATTCATTTTAGTGCGTTTGATTTAATGTCTTTTTTTCTGTTTGGTTTTCTTAAAGTTCTGATACAGTTTGTGCTTCATCTACACATGAATCGTTCAACTCTGATCCCAGGTCTGTTTTAATGAGCCTGTCAATCATCTGTAACATCCTCATCCTGTGTTAAATATGTGTTTGCTCCTAAAACAGCGCCTCGGTGGCTTTCGCAGATGGACCCGGGAGGCACTGGAGGTGAAGAAAACAACGCTTTAGGACAAACATGGACTGCATTTGTTTATGTAAAACACAGAAAAACTGACTAACAACATGTTTGTGCTTCTGTTCGGCTCCTGAAAACTGTTTTGCTTCGTGTGCAGCATCATTTACATTTTCATCCATTTCTCCATCTGGGACAAAACCAGAGTCCGTGTCAGAACGGCGAGCTGAAATTTACACATTGTTATTGGGTAACGATGTACAAACCGCCGGCGCTGACGCTCAACCGCCGGCCGGAGACATTTTCTATGCATTTTCCTCCCAAAGACAAATGTAAATTCAGTTTGAAAAGAAAAGCAATTTTCAGTCAGGCGTCGACAAAGACACGTCTGAGGAGCGATCACTCCTCCGACGCTGATCACCGTGGTTACGAGGACGACCACAAAAATGCAATCCCACCAAATCATAGAGGGACGGAGAATCTGACGATGACAAAGACGAAAGTTTAAGACAAGTTAATGAAAAAGTGTAAGACGAGAAGGAGGAAGAGGAAAAGAAGAGGACGAAGACGAGAAGAAAGAAGAGGAGAAGGAAGAAGACGAGAAGGAAGGAGGAAGAGGAGAAAGAAGAGGAGAAGAAAGAAGGAAGACGAGAAGGAAGAAGAGGAGGAAGAAAAGGAGAAGGAAGAAGAGGAGGAAGAGGAGAAGAAAGAAGGAAGAAGAGGAGGAAGAAGAGAAGAAAGAAGGAAGAAGAGGAGGAAGAGAAAGAGGAGAGGAGGAAGAGGGAAAGAACTGTAATGAAATCTACGTGAGACAGTAATTATCGATGTCAATATCAAGACTTCAACTCAACTTACAGCAGGGTTAAGAAAAAGAGGAGGAAGAACAAGATAAAAGAAACAGGTGAATGATGAAGAGGATGAAAAAAGAGGGAAAGACGAGGAAGAAGGGGAGGAGGAAGAGGATAAATGAGGAGGACAAACTGGAGGAGAAAAATGAAATATGACGAAAAGGAATGAGGAAGAGGAAATCCATGTGAGACTGAACAGCTCCACCTTGCACCAGTTTTAGCCCTGCCTTAGCCCAGTTTTAGCCCTGCCTTAGCCCAGTTTTAGCCCTGCCTTAGCCCAGTTTTAGCCCTGCCTTAGCCCAGTTTTAGCCCTTCCTCCCAGTGGTGGTGTCATGTTTGTTTAAGTGTGGTTTCCCAACAACTCGTTTGGATCTGGATGGAGTTCCAGAAAAACCAGTGAAACCGCCGCTGCTCTGCCAAAAACCCCAACCCTCCCTCTCTAAGGGCTCAATGGGGTAATGGGACATTTTATTGTGCCATCGGGCCTCTGGGGGGTGGGGAAGGGGGGCACTGACAAAGCCACTCTGTGCTGGTGGTTTCTCCTCCACAGGCTCCACTTCCAACACTTTCTCTCTTTCCTCACTTTAATCCGTCTCTTCTTCATCAACATCCATGAAAACCAGAGAAATTCCACAATTAGATGACAACCAGTCCAAAAAACAAACAACTGTGAAGTGAAGAATGTTTGTCATTTAGTCTGTGGTCAACGTTCACCAAAAGTGTCTGTGGATGATGAGCAACTAAAGATTCAACTTCACAGTTTTAACCAAAGGACACGAAGCATGAATGGAATTAAACCATCTGGACTTTCCTGTTTAATGTCCTATGATTATCATGATACTCAAAGTTTATGTGACGATTAATCACAAGAAATGATCAATAACACTGGGGGACAATTTCCAAAAACAGTCTACTGTGTTAGATTTTTATGTTGATTCAAACTAAAATGTTGATCCCAAAATATCAGTCAGGTTTTTTTCTAGCACATCCAGTTTTTTTCCCACATTTTACCCTGATAAGTAAAATTCCACTGATTAGCTGGAGTCGGACTTTCCAGCTGATTACAATTGGACTCATCTACAAGTAACGTGGAAACGTGTTTGAGCAGTTACCATGGAAACAGTGTGGTGAGAAGTGAGTCCTCCTGAGACACAGCAACTAAACATTTTTGACATTTTACTTTAAATAATTGCAATAATTGGCAACAAAATGATGCAACAGTTTTCTTAGGACACCAGTTGTTTTACAGGTTTACTCACCACTATAACATATATGGTGCTATGGATCACATGTTGCATATATCTGTGCATTATACCATATTTACTGGGTTTATATATATAGATATATGTCACATACAGGTTTATTCACATCTACCTGCATGTGAACTGAGCCAGTTTTCATGGATGAGGCTCATGTTAGTGTTCAAGGGACGTTTTATTAAGTCCCTCTTCTTCTTCCTCCTCCTCCTCCTCTTCCTCCTCAGCTCCATTTCTCATGTTCACATTTATCATCTCTCCTCCTCCTCATCTTTCACCCTTTCAGATTCAGTTCTACTTCTGGATCAGTTCAGTTTAATTTCTCTCCATTTGACTTTTCTTAAGTGATTCATCACAATTTATTTTAATATTATTCTCCGCATTTTATATTTTTCACTGAAAATCTGATATTTTTCTATATTTAAATCACTCATCTAATGATAGACTAATGAATCCGGCCGATACTTAAATTTTTTTCTTGTCTCAGTCTCAGCCTGTTACTTTAGATGATATGCTCTTTTTACCCTCCATATTCTTACAGATACCGTTCCCTGTTCTACTTCACTATTTATTAACCTCCCCCAACATTGGTTGGGAGAGATTATTGTTATCACCTTGTGTGTGTGTGTGTGTGTGTGTGTGTGTGTGTCCGCAGAGACATATGCTATAACTCAATGAATACTTGGGGTATGACCATGAAATTACATGGGCACATACATTTAACTAATGTGCATCAGATGCAATGATCCGTTTGAGCAAAGGTCAAAGGTCAAAGTCACAATTAATTGAAAGGTCAAAAACACATTATTGGTTATAACTCAAGAACAGAGGGTCAGAGAACTTTCAGATTGGTATGAAATGATGCAGAATGAAGATCTCTACAATTCTCATAATTAGTGTTATCACCTACAACCAATACTTTTTAAGATCTCTGGAAGTCAAAGGTGACATGTCGCAAAATTAACTTCTGTAACACCATTTGTGTGTGTCAAGCATCGACATATCACACTATAAATTAATCACTATTGGATATATTATAATATTACACGCACTGACAAATATATACATATAACAGAATTAGCAATATTGCAAAGGTCAAAGGTCAAGGTCACATTTAGCAGAAAGGCCAAAAATCCCATTATTGGCTCTAATTCAAGAATGGGTTGTCATAGAAACTTGAGATTGTCAAAAAATAGGGGTGAGATTAGGCGTTCTCTGAATACTTGTTTAGGTAGTTTGTCATATTTTATTCTCACTTTAGAAGGTTTTGTTCATTTTTTCCTGTATTTCAATAAATTTTAATTATTTTTCTTATTTATTCAAGCATTTCACCATTTTATTGTCATTTCAAACATTTCTGTAAAATTTTCTTACGAATAATTGAGGTAAAACTATAATTCCACCAGTTATTTCCATGTATGGATATAATTAGAGGATCAACATGTTTAGATCAGTAGATGGTTTCTAGTCACTGATGAATGTTGGGGTCTTTAAAGGTTCAAATGTGTCCTCTGAAAGGTGAAACTAGTAGAAATAAGTAGAAAAGGCTGATTTTCTGACCTGAAACTGGAGTTGATATTTATTTTGAGACGCCATCTTCGGTGCCGCTCTAATCTCTGTGTTAACAATGTCACATGACTGCAAAACTCGCTAATGAATCAAAAGAAGTGATGGAGTGTTTTATTGCAACGGATCATCCATCTGCAGCAGGTTTCACGGCTGTGAGCTGATTTTTATAGAAATAAACCGAAAGTGTCGGCTGCCTGGAAGGAAAAGGAATCAATCTGAGGCTGACGCTTTGTTTAGGCAATAAAGTGCACACATTTGTTAGTAATCCATCTAATAATATCTGTGCTTATACATCCATCTTGTCGTCCCTGGGTCTATCCATTCTCCCGCCGCTGGTCTCCCCATCTGTCCCCTCCCCCTCCTCCCCCCTCCCCCAGCCCACTGTTTATTCCTGCTAAAGTCTGTCAGGCAGGGCGGCGTTTTGGCTGAGCTGCTGTTTGTGGATCTATTTCTGGGGGCATTTCAGCGCCGATAGGCATCTGGAGGAGACCAAATTAATTTCCAGGTAGTGAGAGAGACGGAGAGGAAGGAGGAGGAGGTGCACAAGTGCTCCCACTATCAGGATACTACAGCGACTGAGAGGAAGATGATGGAGAGAAGATGGAGAGGTGGGAGGGAGAGAAAAAAAGGATTCAGGGAAGAAGAGGAGGCAGATTTAACACTTAAAGACCCAAACATCCACCAGTGACCATGAACCACTGACTGATGGGACCACTTCATACCTGTTGATCTACCAGTAATATGTATATATGGAAATAATTGGTGGAAAATACTGTTTTACCTCAGTTTTTCAAGGTTAAATGCATTAAAGTGAGGACAAAAGGAGCAAAATACTTGAACAATAAGGAAAAAATGATCAAAAAATGTTGAAATGTGGCAGAAATGTGAACAAGTGGTGCCAGGCAGAACAAAATGCACTCCTCACAATCATTACCCTAGCTCTTATCATTGAGAAAATATATTTTGGTGACCTTGACATTGACCTTTAACCTAAATTCACCAAAATGTAAGAGGATCTGTTCTGGACCACCTCACACCTTTCCTGAAAATGTCATGAAAATTGGTCCAGTAGTTAATGCATAAAGTTGCTGACAAACAACCACTATATTGCCAGTTATCATATCAGTCTATCATTATCAGAGACGTGTATCAGTCATTGGTGAAGGCTGATGTAAAATTAATTCATTAATTAATTAATTTAGAAAACAAAGGGAAGTCTGGGCTGCTTTGCTGACGCTGCCGACCCCGCGACCCGGACCCGGATGAAGCAGGAGAAAACGAGTACGAGTTAAAAAACAGTATTGGTATCGGCCCCAAAAAATTCCTGATGATGATAATAATTATAATAATTCATAATTCATGATAATTTTTCTGAAAATTGCAAACGTGTTTTTGTCAACGAGTTTATTTATTTTGCAGAGACAAAGAAAACTAAATAGTTGTATTGAATGCGATTCTTAAGTCTGGGTTTTATCTCAGTGAACTGAATACCAACTGTGGCTTTAGAGACGTTTTGTGTTTTTTCTTAATAATTAGTTGTTGGCTGTAAAACCCTGCAGAAACTGTGTGTGCAGGAAGTTTGACGATGATCTGATCAAATCCATCATGTGCATCTGAGTCCAAAACAAACACTGGTTTAATTCTGTACATTTAATGAAAAACTCTGCATCCAAACACCTGAGGGTAGATTTCTAAATTAACTACCTGTCTGACCTCGGAATAATTAGAAAACAGGAATATTCTGCACATCAGCTGATCAGAACTCTGAACACGACCACGTAGACGACGAGGAAACTGAAAAACACTAGTTTATTGAACAGAACCACATCTGTGTACCTTTAGAGTCAGAACCAAAAACATGCACTTTTAATGTTGAAATATTTGTTTCAAAACTTTCATTTATGTGATTTTACAATTTTTTTACACTAGAGTTTTGATTAGAAATAAGTTTTAGTTTTAGGGTTCATTATGAGCGCAAATAATAATTTTATGTCAATATTTCAGCCTTTGGACCAAATATAGATCGATCCAGACAAATTATTTTAAAACATGTGTTAATACCTGCACAGACATATTACATAGATTCATTTGTGTCATTGAACAGCACCCTGTGGGCAATAGTTCTGACCCATTTGTGTTTTTCTATATGGCAGGAAAGAGCTAGAAACGGCATCAGTTATTGACTCAACTGTTGGCGTGGAGGCAGCATTTCAGAATCATCCCTGTTCAAAGGATCACTTACATTTGGTCGATTCGTATTTGACATTTTGCTTCATATTTAATGAAAAACTATTTCAAAACTTCTAGATCAAGGCACCAAAGTTATGTTCCATTTACATCCAGTTCCTCCTGCTATTACACTGAAGATACTGATGTCATAGTGTTACCACGTCACAGGACGCTGCCAAAGAACATCTCAAAGTACAGTTTATTCGAGCGGAACCAAAGACACACCAATGTGTGCTAAAGATCAGAACCAAGGCAACAGAACCAAGGTAACGGAGGCGAGGCATGGTTCCACTAATGCAAACAGCAGAAACACCTGAGTGAACTTGTCCCATGTATATGTATGTATATACATATATATATATATATATACATATATATATATATATATATATGTATGTATATACATATATATATATATATACATATATATATATATATACATATATATATATATATATATATATGTATGTATATACATATATATATATATATATATATGTATGTATATACATATATATATATATATATACATATATATATATATATATATATATATATATATATATATATATATATATATATATATATATATATATATATATATATATATATATTGTAAATGTTATGGAGTTTTCATCCTGACTGAAGACAAAACAAACAGAAAAGCAGAAAAGCATATGAATGTCCTGATTGGCTGAATGTGTACCTTAGAAGCCAATCAGTGGACAGGATTCAGTCCAGTGGCAAGGAGGCAGAACCAAAACACAACATCCTGCTGCATCCTGACAAATGAAACCCCCCCCCCCCCCCCCCCCCCCTAAAAGTTTGCAAAGCTTCAGGAATTACAGAAACGGTAAACAAACATTAAGTTTCACTTTCACTTCTGATGGGTATGGCCCAGTATTAAAAATGATTATAATAATAAAAGTATATAATTATAAAAAAATATATATAACTAAGACAGACCCTCCCACCCCATTCAGATGACACACCACAACACCAAGGGATCAGTTCCTAGATGTGCTGCACACAGTCCACAAAGCCTCAGTCACATATACACTATATCACCAAAAGTATTCGCTCACCTGCCTTGAAATACACTCAAGTGACATCCCATTCTTAATCTATGGAGTTTAATATAATATTTCTGTATTCTGTAAGTGTAGGAGTGTGTGTGTGTTTGGGGTGGGGGGGGGGGGGGGGGTGTAAAGAGAGACTTTGGATATTTTCATGCTTCCAAGTTTGTGGGAATAGTAGTGCATAAAGTAAGGTCTATAAAAACATAGGTGAGAGAGTTGATGTGGATGAATGTGACTGTCCTGAACAGAGTCCTGACCTCAACTCCACAGAACACTTTTAGGATCAATCAGAGCACACACTGAGAGCCAGGCCTTCGGTGCAACGTCAGTGTGTGATCTGACAAATGCTTCTGGGAGGAATGGTCACATAAACACACTCCTAAACCTTGTGAAAAACCCTCCCAGAAGAATTGAGACTATTGTAGCTGCAAAGGGCGAAGCCATGTGACTGTATGGATTAAGAATGGGATGTTAAGTTCATATGCAAGTCAAGGCAGGTGAGTGAATATTTTTGGTAATATAGTGTATGTTGAACAGCAGATGATTGAAGCCTTCTACAAACACACAGGAGCTGATGTTCTGAAGCATCCATCCATAGGTGTCCTGCTCAGCAAGGACAGTTTACAGCATTTAAAGACAGAAATACATTCACATTTAAAGGATATTATCGGATTACTCTTGTCAGGAAACACACACACACGTCGGTCTGGACTGTAAATATATTGTCGATGAGAGTTCACTGTAATTTCCAGTGTACGTTCACCTTCAGGCCCTCACTCTAACCCTACAGCCACAGTTCACATTCACACAGCATGAATCGAACATTTAAAGTTCAGATAAAATCTCACAGCTCCGAGAACAACTAGTGTCAAATGAATTTGCTCAAAAATAATCATAGTAATCATGACACCGCAATTATTTCTGACAATAATCTAATAGTTTCATCTGCACTTACTCAAAAACTGAAGCATCACAGGTGAAACATGGATTTTCTCAGTATTCGATGATGTTTCAGAGTTTAAATGTGAATACATGTTGATCTGGTTCAGATGGTTCAAGCCCTAGGTCAGCTGACCCACCACAATGACCTTTGACCTCAAACCCTGAACCAACCAATACACAAACACTGTGTCTGTGGTGACACCGTCTGAATGTAGGATTTATTTAAATATTCATAGACATTCAACAGTTGGTTCAATGGTTACACTTCCAGACCTGTTGATAGAACACTGGCAGGTTTCAGACCCAGATGTTCTGCTCTGTTCTGTTGCAAACGCTGATGTGTATCTGGACCAACAGCAAAAATGAGTGGAGTCTGAAGGGGATTTAATGAATGTGTTTACTTGAAGTGGAGTTTAGAAGAACAGCAGGATTAAACGGAGATCTGAGGCAGAACATGAAAAGACAAGGAGACACAGAATAAATAGAACATAGAACAGAGCAGAAGAGAACAGAGTAATACTGAATAGAATAGGTTTGCTCATTAGTAAATCTAATAACATTGGGATTATTATGGGATGTATCTTTCAACACTAATTCTCCTTGTGTGCATGGGTCAGAATGGCTCAGTTTGACCTGGTTCTAGGTCAGAATGGGACACATGCACAATCCAGTCAAACTCACTCATGTTCCTGAAGTTGCAGTGGTTCCGTCCACTGTTCTGTCACATACAACCTGTTCTACAGACACACAAACCAAACAAACACACCATCTGTTACAATGTCAGATGCCAACAGGTTCTGCTGGTTCCATCTGGTACAGAACCACAAACACAAAGAAACCTCTGCTTCTCAACAACTTCATTTACACCGTGACCAGAAAAGTCCACTATAACACCTTAACCAACGGAAAAAGTTAATAGAATAGAATAAAATAGAATAGAGTAGAATAGAATAGGATAGAATCAACAGGTAAAGTTCCTGCAGATTACACTGTAAAACACACCATCCACACTTCTACATTCCCATCCCATTACACTGGAAAAACTGCACCAATAGAATAGAATAGAATAGAATAGAACAGAATAGAATAGAAGTGTGGACAGCATCATGGGAATAAACCCACTTGTTGACCTCATGTGTGTAAAGCCACTTCCTCCAGTTTGCGTCTTCATTCCACCTTAACCTGGACAGACTGATCCACCTTAAAGGTCAGATCCAGGTGAGGATCTGCAGGTAAATCACACTTCCACCACATTAGAACTTCCTGTTAATCCCCCTGAGCTGTGGAATCATCACACTAACACACACTCACTCTGAGGAGGGTTTGTCATCGATGGATGCACATGTTCCTCCACACACACACACACACACACACACACACACACACACACACACACACACACACACACACACACACACACACGCCTCCAAGCGTCAACACATTCCATGGCCTGCTCACACGCACGCCCATGTGCGGGAGTATAAACGTACACACACATGTGCAGGAATGGTGCGGGGGGGCCGGTCCTCCACTTCCACAGCAGACACCATCCAACCGACCTGTTACAGGCGCGCACGCGGACACGCACACCTCTCCTCTCCTCTGGAAGGGTACCGGCTCCTCCTGACACCTCCAGCCTCACAATAAAACGCACGGCGCCGCGGAGCAGCCCACTGCCGCCTGCCGCTCCACTCCGCGGCGCCGTCAACATGCACCGAGCAGGGAGAAGAAAAACCGGAGCCCGTTACCGTTCTCTGCGCGTCGGGTCCTGCTGGATGCTCGGCTTGGTGGGCGCCATCTTCCTGCAACAATTCTTTGATTTCTTACTTTGAGCTCGTGTGTGTGTTCCGGTGTTCCGGTGTCCTCAGATAGAGGCGGACACGGAACGGCGGCGGTGCGCTGCGCCCTGACAGCAATGCGTCATGGTCGGCGTGTTAAGACAAAGCCATGTCCGTGTGTGAGAACGTGTGACTGTGCGTGGATGTGTGCGGGCCGTGCGTGCCGCGCTGTGCTTTTGCCGTGCGTGCGTCTCGTGCTTGTCTCTCCCCTCCGCCGCCGCTTAAGAGCGTGGAGCCGCCGTGCGGTGGAGGCGCAGGCAGGGACCGGGCTGCAGCCGCAGAGGCATGCCGAGCAGAGTGAGGGGAGCCCGGGTGGATGCGCGTGTCTCGCCCCTCTCTCTCTCTCTCCCTCTCTCTATCTCTGTCTCTCTCTCCTCCTCGGTGTCTTCTCTATCACTACACTGGAATTTCCTCAATGCGCTTTGGAGGAAAATTAAACACAAAAACCCAAACCAGACGCGCCAGGTCTTTACATGGTCTCCGTGGATGTGGGGCCGTCATCCGCGGTCCCGTTCCCGCGGCGGAGCGTCGCTCTTCGGTCAAAGTGTCTGTGGTTTTTCCGGAGCATTTTCCCTCCTGCGGACGGGAAAAAGGACACACACATCTCCGGTGTTTTCTCCAGCCCCGGCGCAACAACGCCACTCAGATGCAGTTGGAGTCAGTTTGTGTGTGTGTGTGTGTGTGTGTGTGTGTGTGTGTGTGTGTGTGTGTGTTCTTTTTTTTTATTTTATTTATTTCATTCTCCTCTTCCTGTATCACAGGTTGCACCGCGGGGCTATTATCCAATTTTTAACCATCACAAACCCACCACCCAGGGTGCGCAGAGGGTGATGGGTGATTTATTTGGATGGTTGCCCTGTAAATCAGATCCGTGCCCCCACCCCCACCCCACCCCCTTCACTGTCATAATAAACACATCACACCAAATGTCTCACTCTCTCATTTCTCATTTTCATCAGATTTCTCAGCCTTCCACTCCTGCTTTGGGTTTTTCTTCTGTTTCTGATCATGTTCACTTCTCACATTTCAACAAAACACTTCAGTAATCTTAGGAAAATCACATGCTCTTAAGGTTTGGGTCTATTTTCCTGCAGCTTTGATGCCTGTGTCAGGCGCTCATTCAAACGCCCACTGCAGCTTCAACTGGATTTTATACAATGATTTAAAATCACCTTTTTTCCCCCAACGTTTAATTCATTGTCAGCTAATATGTGTGTGTCTGTATGTGCATGTGTGTGATTAACCCCCGGGCTGCAGACCCTGGAAGCTGAAAAGCCTCCTCTCTACACCAATGACCTGTCAAGGTCAAAGGCATGCTGGGTATTCTCCACACAAACAGGGGGTTACAGACGCTGCTGTGGTGGAAAATAAAGCCCAGAGTGGGAACCGTGACCTCACGCCCACCGCCGTCATGAGCCGCACGCCGTCATCATCTTCATCCTCTTCATCATCACCATGCCATCATCCACACGTGAAACCACATCTGTTCAAAGCCGAGACGCTGTTGCCGCCGCAGTGGAAAACAACAGAAAAACGAGTGTTATTGGATGAAACTGAATCATGTGCAGGTGCAGGATTCCACTGGGAAACCTGAACTGATGCTTCAGTGCAAACCAAAACAAAGTTTCAGGTTCACATATTTTCAGCTGGAGCGTGTGTCATTGTACGTTTGGATGGATCTAATGACAAAAGATAGAATTCCATCCCATATTTCTGTCAAAAGTGCAGTTAAATGAGGTGAGCTGAGTCTGTGCTGCAGGATTGATACTTAGACAAATGAAGGAACAGATTCAGGCCCAAACCCACAGTGTCTCCTTCACCTTTAACCCACAGCTATCTGACTCCTGCTAGTTTTGCTCCACATTCAGACTAATCTGATCTGCAGCCAAATAACAACAAAATTATACAGAAATAATGTCAAATCCAAACTTTAAAATGTGCTTCAGAGGGAAAAAAGGAAAATGATGAGTGTGTGAATAACAGGAACAAACAGACATTTATTAATACAAATAAGTGTAATTTTAACAATATTCTGTCTGTTTATCATTTACATGTGTGTTATAGTGTACATATCACAGTTGACCAAATACAAATGCATTAAACATTAACAGAATTTTTTTTTATAAACTTACAATTCAGAAATTTAAAATGTTAATATTTGTTCAGATTTTGTGTTTTTGCTAAATTATTGTTTTAGTATAAATACATTAAAATATATATAATTATGAATATAAAAATGTATTGTATTTATGTACATGTTTGTTGCTGGTCAGTGGATCTGAATCTGTTGGTAATTGGATTTTATTTTCAGAAACAAAAGAAAAACTAATGGTGAATTGATTTTCATTTTAGAATAGAATAATTAAAATTGAATGACAGAAATGGACTAAAACCACTTTTTGTTCCCTTTTTCTTAGACTACTGTACATGTGTCATTTTCAGGACAGAGCGCTAATGCCTCAGTCACAGATTCTGCCAACGGTGAGTTTGGACAAAACTTCCAGTTTGTACAAAATGTGGAGTTCATAAATAAAATGTCTACGATGTCCAGACTCATCCAAACACATCGTTGGTAGAATCTGTGTGAGCGAGGCAGTAGCGCTCTGTCCTGAAAATGATGTCTGGTCTAAGAAAATTTAAAAAACAAGTGTTTTTAATCTATTTTTCCATTTCTGTCAGCAGTAACTTTACTTTTATTAGAGAAAAATAATATTAATCTTTTTTTTTTAATTTGGTTTATCTGTTTTGACCCTGAAAAATAAAAACAAATTGAAATTAAATTTAGATGTTTCCATTTTAAAACAAAAATAAATTCAACACTAGTTTTTCTTGTGTTTCTAAAAATAAAATCCATTTCCCTACAGACCCACTGACGCTGCGGTTTCCTCTGGTGAGATCAGTCAAGCCTGTTTTTATTAAGTTTATTCTGACAGTTTTTGACTGAACAGACTCATTTCACATTAAACTCATCTGAATGTGGAACCAGGACTAAAAGGATTCACATCTTCAGTGTCATTGTTGCATTTCACACATTCAGCCCAAACTGGACCCTTTGGGAGAATAGACCGGACATTTTGGGGGCCCAGACCAGACTGAATCAACAGGATCAAAAGTCAAAGGTACAGAACATTCAAACGATGTTCCAAGGTTCTAACTCATTAACTCTGTATGTTTCCAGTTGTTTCACTAATGTCACTATTAAAAACTTTTTTTTGCTAATGTCCATATAACAGGAGTGGTCGTGTCTCCACATCCTCCTCATCCGTCTAAAACCATAGGGACTTCCATCCTATTCAACGCTGTCTTCAAAATCTAACTACAAATCTTCTGCTATGTTGCGTAACAACTTTTGCTAACAGCAACAAGCTGAATGAATGAATGTGAGCGGCGCTAAGTGATGACATCATCAGTTCAGGACTCCAGGTAAGGGTGAGTTTTATAAATATCCAGACTGTGGGTGGTTATGACAACGTACTAATGGCTGAAATGAAAACAGCACAACCATATAACAACACAAGTCTGAGAAAACAACTCATTATTTGGCTATATATCGTTGCCCCGCCCACTCCTGTTATATGGATGTTGGCAAATTAAATATCTTCAGACATACTGCAAATGACACCAAACTGAAACACGTGAGTAAATGGTGTTGTATTTCTTTTTTATTTCATTTCTCCATCACTCTAACATGCTATTTGTTCTGGCAAAAATACTGAAGTAATGCTACAGCTGCTGCTGAATGACCGTTTACTTATTTATCTTGAAAAAATGGAAAACAACTTTGAGCGAGGATTAAGCACATGTTTAAATATTTTAATGTTAATGCAGTATTTACTGAACCAGGCAAGTAACTGGATATTGTTTTATTAAAAGTATTAGGTAAATGGTGGTACTCTGGTACATTTGTTATGAAATACATCCATGTCATTTACACATTGCTATATGTGAATAAAATGACAAAATATTTGATGATGTTTGTATCTGAAGGTCTATAGTTGCAGCATCACCAGGTTCTTGGACAGAATTGTGTCAAGTAATAATAGTACTAGCATAGTCGCGCTAGACCCACCTAACAGCAGCACATCTAATGTGTTACAGTAGTAGCCGAGTTACGCTCAATGTAACTTTTGGCTAGATTTCCCTGAAACTAGCCAACGAATCACGGTGAAGTATAGAGTCAGAGGGCGGGTGTAACAAAGTGACGCTGAAACGATTCAGAGAGAAACAACTGGAAACAACCATAGAAGAAGAACAACAACGGGTGGTGATTTCCTTTTATCAAAGATAAGTGAAGAATGTGAGAAAACAGCAATCTTTAAATTATTTTTACAGAAGCGACAACAGTCGTTAAGATCCATAATCCCCAATTTTGTTTAGTCATTCCTAACTTTCTCTGGACTCCTCCGTGAACTTTCCGGCATCTAATTACGTCATCCTAAAATTTACGCTGATTGGTTGTAGTACCATCCTATTGCGTACAGAGGATTTGATTTGCCTATGAAGCGTTCCTAGACCTATACATGTAATGAATAGCGCTATAGTAGTACAGTATTTTGTCTTAAATTATGAATAATTGACTCAGCATACAAAGAAATGGATCATTTTAACATTGTTGAAGAACATTTTTCTAGGCAGATTAAACTGGTTTAGGTGAACAGGAAATAATGCGATATTATCGTTATCACAATGTTGTATGTACATCTATATCGCAAATTTTGCCAATGCTCTGAGCCCGAGTTCACATCGTAAAAACAGAACTTCTCCTTTAAGGTCAAAATATGAATGTGAATGGACTGAAACACATTCATCGCCAGCATTGAAAAAAAAGGAGAGTTGAGGCTGAAACGTCAACGGTTTCAGTTTCAGTTCTGATGCTTCGACTAAACCAACATTCAGACAAATCCCACCGTTTTATAAGCGAACTGAAGGTATTTGTACTGGAAAAAGACAGAAGACGGAGCCTAAAAATGTAAAGGTCAGGGTTTGAGCCACAGTCTGATGACATTTGAGTGAAACTAATAAAGTGCAGCCGTGTTTGGTTGGACAGCAGATGCACTGATCACAGAGCAGATGAAGACACAGGATCCACAGTGGAACACACGCTGCACATCCTTCCACTCAGCTTCATCCTGTTTCAGCTCAAGACTTGGGTCGCATTCACACCCTGGTCATCGCTGGTTTAACACAGATTAGCTTCATTCAGATCAGATATTTTCAGCATAAACTGAAGCTGGAAAAAAGGAACGATGAGTCTTTATGTTGAAAAGATGCATTAATGCAACAGAAAGGAAGTGAAATCCTACAGCTTTGAGTCTCTGTGGCAGAGTCTTTCTACAGCTCTGATGTGGATTATCTGTTATAAACTGTCTGTCTGATCAAATTAATCTAAATTGACATATTTACAGCAAATCTGGAACTGATGCCTGTTTTGCTCATGAAATTTAAAACTAATAAAAATACAGACTTTCTCTGTCTTTCTCAGGACTGTTAAAATTAAAGCATTAACACAGATTAAACCATCATCATTATTAATCTGATGAAAAAGTTTAACGCAATTAAATGGAATGTGTAAATTGCCTATGTATTCATGTTTCTTCATGCTTTTGATATTTTATCACCTTTTTTGATGTTTTCTGTATATTAGAAGGTTTTTTGGATATGTGTTGGATTTTTCATTGCTTCTTTTGTGTTCATTTCTTTTTTTGTGTGTGAATTTTAACATGTTGTGTATTTTTGTTTTTCAGTGTATTTTTGTGTATTTTGTGAGAAATTTGACAACCAACATAAAGCGTTTAGACAATTTTCTTTTCAACAAAGCAATTCTATCTTAAAAAAACTCCACATTAACTTAAAGCATACATTACTCTGGGATTCTGTTTGCACTAGGCCATCTTACAACAAACTTTAAGTGCAGATATATTCACTTCTTTCTTGAGTATGATTGCTCATGAAAAATGAAAGACAATATAGATTAAAAATGAATATTTAATCATGATTAATCTAAATTAACCCAAAGTAACACCGTTATTTATCTGATTAAAGTTTTTAATAATTTCACATCCCTATTTTTTTCTTTTAACCTTTTCTCTTTCTTTTATTTCCTTCTCATTCCCTCCTTATTTTTGAGAAGCCCACAGCATACACACACGTTCACACAACCAAGACACTGATTCATGCTTTACCTTCTTAGTTACACGTTGTGCTGCTTTTGTACATTACACACCACACATATTCAACCCCACCTCCCACTATGATGAATAAATGTAAATATTGTGTCTAACTTTCCTTCTCACTTGGTGTTGCTTCAATACCGGTTATTAAAAAGTTTTATTTTATATTATAATTTTATTTTTTTAACCTTTATTTAAGCAAGTAGAAGAACTGAAAACCAGTCGTAATTTCCAATGATGACTTGTCCAATTAAAATAATTATCTGTACAGATGTCATTATTTCATTATAATTATTTTGAATTTATTGACAAAAATCTGAATTAAGGGACATATTTGACATTATAAATGGAACTGATGTCGATTTTGCTTTTGAGGATTAAATTAATACATTTGACTGTACTTCATCTATAAATCTGACTATGATCACATTAAAATCTGACATTTTCAACTGTATTTAACACCTTTCTATTTTTCTCCATAAACCTGAAATTCAGTGACTCAATCCAGAACAGAACATGCATTATTTGTTTGTAAATGTGCTCAGTTTGGGTATTAAATCCAATAAATGCAAAGTTAATTTCATATTTTATCTTTTATATTAATCTAAATTCAAGTGATGCTTTTGTAAAAACAAGATGATACCTTTGTGGTTAAAAAGATGCAGCAAAAACAAATGTAAAGATGTGAAATAATGCAGGTATGACTCAGGATTTTCTTTACTTTTCTGTAAAGATGCCATGCTTGATACTTCACATATACTGCATTTCTCTCCATTGATCTACATTCAGTGACATTTTAGAAACTAAAACTGGAAAGAATGCAGAATTTATCATGTTTGGAAAGATTTAAACTAATGTGTTTGATTTAAACATGCAGAAACCTGAGTGAGACATGATTTAAATACAACCATGAATAATCAAATAATCTGAGAAGAACTGTGTTTGTACAGATGAAAGAACTGAACTGATGCAGTTTTCATTCACTGTTTTCTCCTGTTTTTATGACTCACTTTATATTAAACTAAATATTTGTGCAGATGTGTTCATTTACTTTACATGTGTTGGGTTTCTCTGTACAGATCTGAAATTCAGTGACTCAAACTGGAACAGAACCTGAAAATGTACCGGTGAACTCTCTGTAATCATGGCTGCATTACCACGGCGATGGAAACAAACACCAGAAAAGAAGAAAGACCCTGAGCTGATAGAGTGGACGAAGACGAACTGAAGTAGAACAGGATGAAGACCAGAACTGACGATGAGGATCAGATCTGGGAAGGGATCTGGACCCGGATCACACGGACTCCTAAGTCTAACCCCCTCCCCCTCCCAAAAAAGGAATCTGCAGCAGAAACAGCTCTTCTATACGACACTGAGTATTGTACTGTATTTGATTGTATTATTTTTGACAGAAGACAAATAGGTTCACTGGAAAAAAAAATAACAGAATGTAATACATGTATTTTTATTAGAATTCTGAGGGAAAAAAACTGAATTCTGATCATTTTCCTCAGAATTCAGACTTTAATCTTGGAATTCTGAGTGTTTGATATATTCATTTGTTAATATTGTTCTGAGATTAAAGTCAGAATTCTGACTTTTTTTCTTCACACTAACAAAATACGTGTGTGTGTGTGAGTGTGTGTGTGTGTGTGTGTACACATATACTGGCTCTTAATGTTATTTTTGTTTTCCAGTCTCTCTGATCCTCTGCTGTAGTTTTGTTAAAACAGTGATAACATGTGTCTCATCGTGACTCTACTGTTAAAATGTCACACACCAAAGCAAAAAGAAAGTTGAATTAATTAAAACAAATCAGTAGTGCAAAGTTTATTTAATCTTTTTTATGAATATTAAACTGAATTCAAATGATGCTTTTGTAAGAACAGGATGATGCCTCATTATGGCTGAAAAGATGCAGTAAAAACAGACATAAAAAACTGAAATAATGCAGGTTTGATTCACAATTAACTCCACTTTTTCAGAACTCATTTTGAATTAAACTGAATATTTGTGCAGATGTGTTCATTTACTGTGCATGTGTTACTTTTCTCTCCACGTATCATAAATTCAGTGACACAAACTGGAACAGAACGTGCATTATTTTTTGTAAATGTGATCAGTTTTGGCATTAAAAGTAATAAATGCAAAGTTAATGTCATCAGTTGTCTTTCATTTTAAACTGAACTCAAACGACGCTTTTGTAAGAACAGGACGATGCCACCGTGGATGAAAAGACGCAGCAAAAAAACAGACGTAAAGAACTGAAATAATGCAGGTTTGAGTCACTGTTTTCTCCTCTTTTTCAAAACTCATTTTGAATTCAGCTGAATATTCCCACAGATGCGTTTGAGGACAGTCCATACGGGTCGGATTTGTCGACGGAACGTGTGTGTTTCAGACTGAAGTGCATGTGACGCTGCGGTTCTTACACGGAGGCCGCAGTTCGGAGCCCTGACAACGTTCCCGTCATGTCCGAACGCTGCTCTTCCTCCACCTCTCGTGACTTTGCGGGTTCTTCGGACTAATTAGCTGCTCAGATACTTTGGCTTGAACCCTCTGCTCCTGACGTCTGCTTTTATTTTCCCTCCTCGCCTCAGCCTCAGCGTCGGCTCTGCTTACTGAGATCAGTCAAACAGAGGCGACGTGGATAATGGAGCGGAATGTACAAACATATTAGCTCCCAGCTGTTTGTTGGAGGAAACATTACGTATGTGGAGCAGAGCAAGTGTGTGTGTGTGTGTGTGTGTGTGTGTGTGTGTGTGGGGGGGGTCCAAGCCCTGGTCTGGGGCCTGGAGGACCCTCGACAACGCATTACGATACACGTCACAGACAACGATCTAAGACGTCTGGGATGTTTCTGTACCTTTTACTGAATAACGACACAAATATCAGAGGTTTACATTTCATATTACTGATCAGAATTACTCATAAAATGCAAGTTTATAAAGTATAGATTTTCTTAACTTGTATTTTGATGCTCATTTTCCTTTCAATGCCACTTGTTTTACTTATTTTAATTTCCTACTTGAATTCTTCCTTTTTTTATGCATCTTAAATTATCCTTTCTTTCTTTCTTTTAACAGCCTTTTTATTAATATCAGAACATGAATAAAACATTGACTACACAGGACGGTGATCTGTGATTTTCTGAACAACAGCCACCCCTGACAGACCACATAACCTGAACCCAAATAACCACTGGAAAAATGTGGGAAAAGAATGAATGATTTTTTTTTTCTTAAATAAATTAATAATCATGTTTAAAATGTAGACATGAGTGCGGAATCACAATAAAAACACATTAGATGTGGAATGTGTTGAGTGCAATTCTGCTCTCCATTACCCAAAATCCCCTGCACATATGGGGGTCTGGGTCTGGTCGTGCCCAGAAGCCCTGCTTTAAATAACAATGCGGCTCCTTATTGTGGAGTGTGTTTGTGGGTTCAGAAGAGGCCCCGGCTGTGATTTATGTCCACACGGCTTCCAGACTTTACACACACATATACTACACACTCCAGGAGACGCACAGGGTTTCAAGTAATAGAGGGGGGTGGGGGGTGGTGGAGTGTTAGCCCCCCCACAGATCCACATGATTAGAAAAAACAACCCTACTGAGCAGCCGGACAGGAGCCGATCATTTTGAGGTAAAGTTAAAAAGAAATAAGGGACTCAGGGAGAAGTGGGTCTGGGTTGCACTGATCCACTGGTTCTGGTTTTGATGGCTCCATGAACCCGGATCAGAACCAGTGTCCAAAATACAAACTGGTTTCACCTTAACTGTGCGTTTGACATTTTTTATATTTGCTTCGTGGATTCTTTTTTACAGGCAGAAGGAACTATATATGGTCATTTCACTGACCTTCATTTTTGACATGATAATAAAATGTGTTGGATATTTTCACATAAGTAACAAAGTGTTGCTCCTTCCTCCAATAAGTCGCCCAGGCTTTTCGTCTGAGCGTCCTGTGAAGGGTTAATACGGCTCCAACACCTGGACTTTCACTCCTCTATTTCAGTCCAAATCGTTCAAGCTCAACCCTCGATTTCCACTAAATCACAGCGACCTGATTGGTCTGTGGTCCTCATCCATCGTCCACCTTCTGCACAAACACTCAGTGTGTGAAAGTTGAGCCGCAGTGACCCAAGCAAACACTGGGATTCCATTGAATTAAGTGGAATCACTGTGGAAAACATGCATCTGCTCTTTCAGAACAAACAACTATTGCACTGGAAAAGGACAATAAAAGCAGAATAGAACGATTTGTCAATTTACAGAGGTGTGTGTGCACTTCCACCTGCATGTTCTGGCTTTAAAACAACTGAAAATCCTTTATGATCACAGGATAAACCCAACAGTGTCACTGAGTTAGAAATGCCCAAATGGATGTGAACATGAAGGGAACAAACAGCAGCATATTTAAACCACAAAAGCAAATGAAAATTCAGATAAAAAAAAGAAAAATAAACTATTAAACAAACACAAACCACTTCATCAGGTTTAGAAAATAACCCCCTCATCCCACCCCCAGTTCCACAGGTCGCCCCCCCTCACATACCTCTGCTGGTAGGCGGTGATGCCCTGGACGCTCTGCGGGGTCCCGTTGGTGGCTCCGGGGACCGGCACCGGGACCCGGCCCACCGGGGGTCCGGTCACCATCCCGCCCCCGCCGCCTCCACCGCCTCCTGCCCCGGCGGCAGAGGCCGTCACCTGGACGCTGAAATCCGGGAAGATCCTGATCATGGTCCCGGGGACTGCGCTGTGCTTCCGCCTCGACTTGAACCAAAGCTCCCCCGGTTCCTCTTCACGCGCGGCTCCGGTCACCGGGATCGATACAGGTATTGATGAAACAACTGGAGAGTAACAACGAGCTTCTTCTGTCGGTTTTTGCTTCTTCTTTTTTGCTTTAACCTTCGGATGTAACTCTTAAGAAAATCCGGCTCATGGTCCCGGTCTCCTTTGCGCAAAACGGTCACCAATCACTGGATCAATAGCCTACTGTTATGGGATTAGTGAGGAGATATTTCACCAGTGGAAGAGGTCAGAAACCTGTTAACTGAATTATTTTTCCGTGTTCCTCTTGTTGCGGTTCTATCCTTCAGTGATAACCCCCAGCAGCTCCGGATCATGGTCCCGGTGTCTCCGGTGCGCGCGATCTCCCCTTCCCTTCTCCCACTCGATCACTGATCAGTGGGATCAATAGGATCAATGGATCCGTGGGTGTGAGTAGAGGGTGTCCCCACTGACAGACAGACGGACAGCCCCCGCTGTGCGTCGCCGTGTCTCGGTGCTTGAGCTCCGGACTCACGCGGCCACAGCCGGCGGCTCTGCGTCCGAGAAAGGTGTCCCGTCCACGGCCATCCTCCGCCTGGCGCCCGCGTGGGAGTGTGTGGATCTGCGGACCTGAGGGAGAGCAGTCGGTCAGATGGACGGTCGGTCAGTGTCAGTGAGCGCGCGGCTCTCGGCGGAGCAGCACGAGCTCAGCAATGACATTGGTGTGATTCGGTGAAACGGCAACAGCGGAGTGTGTGTCGGTATGTCGGCGAGGCTGTGTGAGGGGCGCGCGCATGTGTGTGCGGGCGCGTGAGTGTGTTGTCCTCTGCACTCGAGAGAAAGAGAGAGAGTGAGAGAGAGAGAAAGAGAGAGAGAGTGTGAGAGAGAGAGAGATTGACGGGTTGCGCTGTTTGTTCTGCGGAAACGTCTCCTCCTGTTGTATTGTGCAGAATACCGGAGCAGCAGCATCACGGACTTTTAGTCAATTTTATTGGAGAAAAACAACAACCATTTATTGTTCACATGCTCCCAAACTGCTCATAAAGTGTCCAAAAATTATAAATAAAGGCCCTAAACTTTACGCAGTTGCACAAATGGACAGAGTTTGGCGCAGTTTTGGTTCCGGTTCCGCTGTTTGACTGAAAACAAACATCACACAGAAGAGACTTCAAATGTGGGAACAGGAGCAGAAAGTGAGCAGCACGGACTCGGGTTCGTACCGGACTATGACTTGTGCACATGTTCTGCTCCTGGTCCGGGTTCCTAACCACACTTTTACGCGCAGTTTGGACCCGTCTAATTATTGCACATGTGTCCGGTGTCTCCGCATGAACAGGTGACTTTACTGTTGGACATGCGCGTCCATGTGCCGTAGCCTGACGCTAATCTGGACCGGAGTCTCCTTTGGACCAGGTTCGGGGTAAACCTGGGAGGTTCGTCCACCTCCTCTCTCGTCCTCTCTCCGCTCAGTGTGTGATCAGACTCCGAATAAAGTCATACTCTGTCCCTCTCGTGCGTCTCCTCCCCTTTCTTCCTCCCTTCTCCACCTCCTCCTCCTCCCCCTCCTCTTGCTCTTGCTCTTGCTCTGACACGGACCAGGACTCGAATAAAACCAGCTTCAAAATCTCAAAACCATAAAAAGCTATTGGACCCTGAAAGCATCACAGTCCAAACAGAACCGAACCTGTAATGGACCCGTCTACTGCAGGGGAGTCCAGCACTTTCCACATATCTTTCCATAAAAATGTGACACATTGACTTTCATCATGTCCAAATGATGCTGGATTTAATTCAAGCTGTATCAAACTACAACAATATTCAGGAAACAACAATATTTACTGTCATTCAAATACAGAAGAAAAAAGTAAAAAAAAATACATTATATATATATATATATATATATATATATATATATATATATATATATATATACACACATATATATAAAATATATATTTAGTCGACTAAAATTCGTAACATAAAATTTTTTGAATTTTGGTCAACTGAAACTAGACTAACACTAAACTGATTTAGCTCTCATTTGACCCCCTGAACATGCACGAAAACTCACCAAATTTTGTACACATCCCAGAAGTGTGAAAAATTGCGAGTATTTAAAGGTTTTGTGAAAGTCAGTAAAGAAAAGTGTCTATAGCGCCCCCTAGAAAAGGTGAAATAGTTTGTATTAGGCCAGATCACGCCCTAGTGAAGTTAGAGCTATGAAAATCTGTACACATGTTCCTCATATGATGATGAACAAAAAAACCTAATGATGACCACACCCATAAACCAACAGTAAGTCTGCCATCTTGGATTGAAATTGTAAATTGTGGATTTTCGCCGTCATTGGAATTTAATGAACTCCTCCTTGGCCATTGGGCCAAATGAGCTCAAAATCAGCGAACACAATCTAGACAAGTGGGACATCAAAAGTTATAAAAAATCTTTGGAAAAGTTGCATCGTTTTTGTGCTACGCCGTCACAAATTTTACATACGAACAACGATGTGGTTGAAATTTGACACAGACGTCTATCTCCCAGGTCTACACCCATTTAGCTAAAGACATTCTGATTTTGTACTATAGCGCCCCCTAGAAATGTACTTGCATTAAAATGGCTGTAGTTCAGACATATGAACACCGATTTGGCTGAAATTTGACTCAGATGTTTATCTTTCGGTCCGACACCAATTTATCAATAGGAATTATGATTTTGCACTATAGCACCCCCTACAAATACAAATTCACCTTTACTAAAAAGGCTGTAGTTCGGACATACGAACACAGATTTGGCTCAAATTTTGCTCAGACGTCACATGGGGGGGCGGTCGCGAGGGACCTGTCCCCCATTGCAGAAAATCTGAAGTAGCATTAACATTAGCATCTACAAGAGACGGCGCCACAGTAGCAGCTGCATAAACTGGAGAAAAATGGCAGATCAAACTGGTGCATGTGCTCTCTGTGGAAATAAAGCACGTTTTTTTTCCTGCATGTTTTCAAAACAAGAACCAGCACAAAACCTGGCTGGATGCTATGCTGCTACTGCTGAATACTAGTCACAGAGCGAGAGAGAAGGGTGGAGTGCTCCTTCACACATTCTGAGCCAATGAGAGATGCCTCATTACCACATTATGAACATGTATACGGAAGTACCTGTAAACTCTGTGGTTCAATTTCAAGTCATTTTCTACTGTCACCTCCACGATATGCACATGGTCGCATACAAATTGACTGTATTTGTTCGGTATAGGGCTGTACCAAACCGAACATCCGTTTTCAATGGTGCGGCACGAATACATACACCGTTACAGCCTTAAAAAAAAAAAAAAAAAAAAAAAATATATATATATATATATATATATACTGTATACACACACAGTGCTACCTCTACTTATGAAATAATTTCTTCCAGAAGTGTTTCCATACCGTGAATTTTTCGTAAATAGTCGCATTTTACATGTAAAAGCCCTAATTCGTACAAAGGCCCCCCAATACTACCCCCTAAACCCTTTAAAATGATTAAAAATGACCAATTTTGCATGAAAATGTAGACTTAGATTTTAGATGTAATTTATTGGTCTCAGTGGGTAAATGTGTCTTCACTGACTCAACATTAAACATTAAACCATTAAAATGAACAAGACATGCAAATCATTTACATACCATTGTGGTTGTTTTGTCACCTTCAACGATGTTTGTTGATCGACGTTTGGTGAAATGTCAATGCAGAGACAATTGTCTTTGACGACTTTTCATTATCTTCCTAAAATACACAAGGCATATATCATCAAAGTGGTCTGAACTGGATGCTTCATCATGCCATACGACAGAGTGGATCCCAGTCATTTTCTTAAATTTCTCGAACCACCCACACAAAGCTTTAAAGTCTGGGGGTGCTTGCTGTTCTGAAGAACCCTCACCCCCACCCTCCATCATAAGGTCAGTGAATATGGCTTATGCTTTTTCTGAAACAATTGGCTCAGTCACTGTGTCTCCTGCAATTTCTTTCTCCTTTATCCTAATGAGTAACAGTCTCTCCATATCGTCGTTCAGTGATGACCTCTTTTTCTGATATCACAGAGAAGGGGTCGCTGCTTTTAATGCATCCTTCTGCTTCAATATCATACCAATGGTAGACAAGCTTCAGCCATATTCCTTTGTGAAATCACTCAACCACGGGCCACATTCACATTTATTATCTTCTATTGACAACGCAACTCGCTTCTTCTTTTCACCGGGAACCACTTTCTTTGGGCTCATGATGAATAAAGGATACGTACTGTAATAAAGTTTCAATGTTTCACACTCTGAAAAACTCGCAGAACTACAGTAACTTTGTGATGAATGAGGGTCAAAGAGTAACAAAACAAAAAGCAAAAAGCATCATGGGTAGCTCCCTCATAGCCAATCGCTAGCTCAACATGTTTTAAAAAGTTTATACATGGTTTGAAATTTAGCCAAAAAGTTGTGGGAAAAATGTGAATAAAATCCTCTTTTAAACAAATGTGTGTAAAATAAACATTAAATGCTGCTCTGTCCTGATTCTGTACTTTTTCCTCATATTTTCAACGGAAACTTCCCGACACCTCAACCTGACTCCACTTCCTGTCACTTCATGCAACTTCTCTGAGCCGTTTTTGACTCCGCCCCCTGAAAATTCAATCAACCAATGGACTGCCAAGGCATCAATGGCATCTTGGCCCTGAGGTGCATTCACTGAACTAAAACTCTCATTTGCATGATGACATTTCCATTGGTGGGAATTAAACCCCAACTCGCCTCGCTCTTATCGAGCCACTCAGGACACATTTTCAATATCTGTCCCCGCCCCCACACCCCCAGATGGCCTTGGGCACCACAGGCCTCAGTTTGAGAGCCGTCTAATAACCTGCGCTTCTCATCAGTACTCTGAAGCAAAGCATCACACTAATAAAATGTCCCAATTGTGCTGATTAAATACCAATAAAAGACAACGCTGGTGAAGAAGTTGACATGTTCAGGCATGACTGGGCCAGAGAGAGAAGAGTGAGAAGAGGAGGAAGAGGAAGAAGAGGTAGAAGAGACAGAGGGAGAAAAGGAAAAAGAGAGAAGAGGAAGGAGAGAGAGAACAGGGAAAAGAGTAAGAAGAGAGAGATGAGGAAGAAGAGAAAAAGGAAAAGAGAGAAGAAGAAGAGAAGCAAGAAGAGAAAGGAGAGAAGAGGAAGAAAGGGAAGAGGAAGAAGAGAGAAGAGGGAAAATGAGAAGAGGAAGAAGAGCAGGGAAAGGAGAGAAGAGGAAGAAGAGTGCAATGAGGACGAAGAGTGAGAAGAAGGATAGAGAGAAGAGGAAGAATGGTAATTGGACTGTACTTACATAGCACATTTATACACCACTGGTTGCCCAAAGCTCTTTAGAATTCCTCCCAACTTAAGGTTCAGTGTTTTGCCCAAGGACACTTTGACAGTCAGAGGTGGGACGTGAACAGACAACCCCTTGATCATTGGACGACCCGCTCTACCAACTGAGCCACAGCCACCCTAGAGGAAGAAGAGTGTGATGAGGATGAAGAGCGAGAAGAGGTAGAACAAGAAGAGAGAAGAGGAAGAAGGGAGAGAGGAGGCAACTGTGATGGAAAACACCTCGAGTGAGTGAGTGTTTTATGTCTTATTGTGTGTGTCTGTTTTGTGTGTCAAATGGATTCATATGTGTGGAAGGTGCATTCAGGGACCAAAAGTCACAGAGTGTTGCATGAGTAGGACTAGGACACTACATGTGTGGGTGTGTACCTTGCATTTTGTGCATCTGTTGTGTGTGTGTGTGTGTGTGTGTGTGTGCATCTGTTGTGTGTGTGTGTGTGTGTGCATCTGTTGTGTGTGTGTGTGTGTGTGCATCTGTTGTGTGTGTGTGTCCAGGTAAACCAGCGCAGACAGAATCAGGACAGTCAACCTGCTGTTTTCCCTCAGGACACTGAACTACCAACAGTAAAACACACTTGAATGCAGCACAACATCCTCCTGTTGTGGTGCATTCAGGTACACATACAACACCATGGAACTGTTGGAATTCTAAATGTGGTGGAATTATTCCCATTCTCACTGTTTGTTTTTTACTGTAGCAAAACCAACACTGTCCAAACACAAACTGGGACATTGTTTAATAGAAAAACAGACACTCAGTCGGATGAAGAAACCCTGATTAGTTTCACTTTCCACTTTCACTCCCCCCCCCCCCAAAAAAAAATCCATACGATACTAAATCCTATAAAGGATCCACGTTATTCAGCTTTCATTGATCCCACATGATTCAGATTCAGTCAAACAGAGTGGCTATGTTTCCATGATGTTTTTAAATTCAGAATTATTTATTACTTCGCCAAGGAATGGTAACATTTATCCATCTGGCTGTTGCAAAATAACTCAAAAAGTTCTGGACAGATCTGGCTGAAAATTTTAGGAAATCTTGACACTGGCACAAGGAACAAATTATTAAATTCTGGTGGTGAGGGAGGGGGGCATGTTTGTGTATTATTGGTTTGGCCGGGGCTGACCGCTGCTTGCAGAAGCAAAAAAGTAAAACCTATCGGTCATTTCAGAGTTTTGTGTGTGTGTGTGTGTGTGTGTGTGTGTGTATGGGGGGGGGGGTCTGCCTTGGCAGAGTCTGTACACTCCCAAGTGAATAAAATAATTTTAAATGAAAGGAATTTCCTTCGTATTTACATGGATATGTTTAGTCCAAATAAAGGTTTCCATGGGAAACATTACATCTTGGTAAATGTAGGTCAAAGGTCAAGGTCACCAAAATGTGTTTTCACAATGGTCAGAGTAGGGGGCAAATTAGGAATTTCTGTGTATACTCAATCTGTATACTCAATTTTACATACAATTTCTTTATGCTCTCACTGTGGATGGGCTTTGACATCAGAACCTTGGAGGACAACTTTGAAAACTGTAGGTCAAAGGTCAAGGTTAAAATAAAAATTAGTTATAACCAACATGCTGGTCTTTCAATTATGCATCTTGTGCATATATGTTTTGACCTATTGTTAACCC
The DNA here is from genome assembly GCA_020466265.1 of Siphamia tubifer. Lineage (NCBI taxonomy): Eukaryota > Metazoa > Chordata > Actinopteri > Kurtiformes > Apogonidae > Siphamia > Siphamia tubifer. The sequence goes on from CM035804.1 coordinate 41,899,826, forward strand.
AAGAGGTCAGAGGTTACAGGGTTAATACCTAAAACAACTAAGATGGACTGACTGAAGGGGAGGAAAGGCTAAAAAAAAATTCCAGAAACAATACCCCTGCCCTCCCTTTCTAGTCTCTGTCACTGTCTCTGCACTCTGCTCCTCTAAGCTCCACCCACTTCCACCCTTCCCTTCCTTCAGCCAATGACAGACCTCTACCCTCATGTGTTCTAAATTAATAGGAAGGACCTGATCTGAGGAGTTACAATCATTTGAATGATGTAAACTGTCAAACACGCCAGTGGTGACACAAGCATCTTCAAAAGGTTAAAGGTCAAAACATGGAGAAACACAACCTTTACATTCACACCAGAACCAGAACCTGACCCCCCACGGCCAAACCCTGAGGAACCCCACACCCTCCTTCCCATGGATCCGTCAGCTGTCAGCAGCATCTCCCACTGGTGGGAAAACAACACAAGTCAATAATTCTGCGTTTCCTGTCATCTCTGTTTTTCTATTAAGCCGAGCATCGGCCCGTTAAAGATCACATCTCCTCAGTCGCCTTTTTTCTTCCTGATGAACGACGGCACATGGCAGACAAATCAGCACTTTTGGTTCCGAGCCTCAGTTTGTGGACGTAAATGAACAAACGACAGAAAGTGATGAAGGCAGAGGATGAGACAGCGACTGACACCCGCTTTTATACATTTACATTTTAACGCCGACATAATGAGGCCGAAGCACCGAGTGGGAATGTGATGGACCTGCATCTGATTAGTATTTGCATCCAGAACCCAACAGAACTCAGCTGTTAGGATGAAGGAGCTGGAACCATGTCAAACATGCTTTATTTGTACACATTGACTAATGTTCCTGCCAGTATGTGTGGGTTTAAGTCTTTAGGACCATTGAAGCAGAGGTCAGGTGGGCGGAGCTAAAAGGCTCAGTGTTTGGCCTTTGAGTGTAAACCCCAAAATGAAATGAGAACCTCATAAGATGTTCCAATTTAACTTAACTTAGACTTAAACCACCCTCATAAGAAGTGGAAGGAGGATGCATCACATAAAATATCTATGATAGAAATTCAATCATTAACTACTAGCAACATTTTCTCCACTATCTTGGACCTTATTTATCTGTGGTCATCTATGGCCACACCACCTCCCACTTTATTTGATCTGTTAACATACTGGAGATCATAACCATCTAATTAAGTGTTTATTCTAGTATTCTAGTATTTCAGATATTGCTGTAATATTAAATGCCATATCCAAACTGTCTCAGATATTCTTTGGTACAATTTTATGTACATACTTCTACTAATACAGCGTATAACTGACAACTGTTGGTGTCGGCAAGTTTATCAAACCTGTTTCATCTCAGGGCTGAACATATACAGACAAACAATCGCAGACACAGGGAGAACATGCAAACTCCACACAGCAAGGTCTGGTGTGGGATTCAAACCAGGGTCCTTCTTGTTGTGAGGCACAAGTGCTAACCACTGCACCACCTTGTTGCCCCAGTTAATTTTTTTTATAATTTTTTAATTTCTAAAGTGTTGTGATTAGTTGTTAATCAGTACTGCATCAAGACTGCACACACTTGAACCCCTTCAGTGACTGTAGCAGGTGGATATATGGGAAGCTTTGGCTGAAGGGCAGGCGGTGTCTCATTCTATTCCTCGCTCATTACACAGCAGGACCATGGACTTCACCCTCTCAAGGCTGCAGTCATTGTGCTTTTGTAGACATGGCCATCTCTATTTTAGTTTGCCAAAAACATTTTCAACCACAGCCCTTGCTTTGCTTGTTTTGTAGTGGACAGTTTGCTCTTGGTGTGTGAAGGCACCGTTGTCTGGGAAAGGTTTTATGAGTCTGCTGGGCAGTGGATAGGCAGCATCTCCAATAATGTAGCAGCCAACATCTTCTAAAATATGAACAGTACGTTACTATAACATCCTAAGTGGGGCATTAACAGACACATCGACTTGTCATAGCACAAGTCGACTCATATTTGGAGGAGTCAAAAAGTCGCATGTTATTCTCTCTCTCTCTCTCTCTCTCTAAACACAGACCAGACATGGCTACTGCAGGTAAGAGAGTTGTGGTGGGCTGACAAAACAAAAGAGAGTAACAGACACACGTTGCATGTGTGGAAATATTTCACCTTAGATGAAAAAAAAAAACAAACGACATGGCCATCTGAAAAGGCATCCGCTAGCTAACGTCAGTGTGAGTAGTAGTGCAGACAACACATTTTTTTCCAAACATGATGGACAGTATGGTGTGCGTCTTGTCGGCCACTGCCTTAAACTTTTTGCACTTAATATGAAAAGTGAAAATCCATGACAGGCATCTGGATAGTCCAGTTTTAGAGCTGTGTGTCCAGACAAAATGTAGACATATGTTCACCCTACTGATGTTGTTCAGTTAAATTTATCAGAGAACTCTTTGCCAACGTTACCCTTTGTTTTGTTGGGGTTAAAATACTGATGCTTGTGTCTTGTCAGTGGACATTGTTGCATAGCAGTGAACTTTAATACAAGTTGCTCATTGCTGGACAGACGTGTGTCCGTGTTTTTTTTTTTTTTAGCTGTGTGTCTGTGTTGTTCCTGAGTTGACAATGTGATGACATCATCACGATCTGTCGACTTGACGGATAAGTAAACTTGAAAAAAAAACTGAAGTTATTAATGCCCTAATCCTAAATAATCACTAATTATACACTAATTATATTCTGACCCAAGATTCTGAGTGGCATTCCATTACTGCTCTTATTTGTATTAACTTTGTTAATTTGACCATGATTAACATTCCTAGGATATAGAACATAAGCGCTGTGGCCTCCTCATTCCCTATTCTAGTTTATAGTAGCGCCGTCTTCTACTTACTTGTGTGATTGTTGAATTTGGCATTTAAACAAGATGTCACCGTTGTGGACGTATGCGTCACTTAGCCCCTCTCATGGTTCCTACTGCTCTGTTGGAATACAAACTTAAAGGTTCCCAAGGAACTATATAGTTCTAAGAACTATATGGTTCCTAGCTCTACTCTGTAGGAAAGCCCCTATAAACACACACACACACACACACACACACACACACACAGAAACACAGACTCCATCAGACAAGTTCATCACTGGTGAAGACCAGGAAACACCTGGTAAATATAACGTCCTGTCAGAGGGTCAGTAGTTCTACACATTTATATAAATGTTTAATCATCACAAAATGTCTCATTCATTTAATTTATCTGAGATAAATACACATTCATGGACTTAAAGGTTGAGAAAAGTCAAGGAAATCCAAACTAAAGTGGACTTTTCCTGTAAAAGGTGTTGAAACCAAACACACTCATACATTCTGACGTAGGGCCACGCCTCCTCTCTGTCACTGAGGTCATGTGACTCTGACAGCCAATCAGAGGCTGTCATGTGACCTCCGCCCACGCTGCTGTCTGGAAATGACAGTTAAATCTCAGAGCCTCATAATCGAACTAATAATGTCCCCTCTTAATATCTGCCGCCTCCCCGCGTTGATGGATGGGGTCAGGCTGAGTCTCCCCGGGCTGGGGTCAAAGGTCAAAGCGGAGGCTGGGCTCCCTGTTCCACCGCCGTAATGGGAGCTGAAATATTAGTCCTAAACGCCCGCGGACGGGCTGCCGCTGCCGAACAGATGATGAATTAACTGCTATGAGGAATTACAGACGCAGCGTTGTGAAGGCGAAGCGGCTCGTCTCCACGCCACCATATGCAAATGATTGATAATAGACAGCGCCGCCATCAGCTTTACGTCTGCGTTCACCTCACTCTCCTTCTCAACGCCGCTAATGATTGATCGCGGACTCTGGCCGATGCGGCGTCATTATTGCTCTTATTTATTTGGCCGTTCCGGGCGGTTCGTGGCCTCTCGCCGTCGTCTGGTAAATTGTTTTTTAAATGCATTTTGACGACTGATGTGAAAAAGTAATCAGCCCAAAACTCACGGAGAAACGGCGGCGATTCTTCAGCTCATATCAGACTTTAATGGAGTCAAGTCTGGAGAAGAACGATGACCAATGGCGATGAACGGTGGTCAGTCACACCAAGTTTACACAAGGGTTAGAAACACACAATCTGTGAACACAGGTCATTACAGAAGATGTATTTTATATGTATCTATTAATATATGTACTTTATATATAAGCACTAATATGTACTTTATGAACACTATTTTTACACACACACACGCACACACACACAAATATATCTATGTATCTTATAAACACCATTAATTCTAAAGTTGCACTAATTCTTTCAGAAACAGTTTAAAAAAAACATTTGTAAAAATAAATACATCACAAACTGACAGGATTCTAAAAATACATAAAAAAGGTTGAACACAAATGTCTAAAATATAACAAAGCCTCACCTGCAGCAGCTCAGTTTGGATCGGAACAGCCCGGGGTTTGTTTCGGTCCCTCCACTTTGCCCGGGGCCTCAGGTTTAAACACTGTTTTTCCTTCTATCACTGTCCACGCTCCGGCAGGTGCACGCACACTCATTTGCCCACACCTGTGGGTGGTTCCACAGATTAAACCCAAATACTTCCGCTTCATCCACATTCTAGTGCGCTTTCAGTGATCATGTGACCGGTAGTTTGGATGTGTCTTTTTTTTTACGGATCTGTGATGGACCTGGACCATGGATGACCTGGATTCAGCAGTCGATCAAGTATGTTCGGAAATTACACTATAAAAATATTTACTATAAATAAACCAACCACTGATATGAAAATCACTTTAGGAAGAAGGAGAAAGTGTTAAACCCATTGTTTTGTCTTTATGTTTATGTGTTGTACATAAAAATAAGAAAATAAGTTAACAAGACACAAGAACAATAACATACAAAGACAAAAGACATGTCATTCTGCTGTTTGTAGATGATACAAGAGGAGTTATACAGTGGGTTAAAGACCAGAGAAAAGCTTTTGTCATTTTCTACAAATTATTATTATTGATCAAAATCAAATATGTGGAATGTTCCTGAAAGTGCCAGGTTTTTTAGCCAATAAGCTGTTTGGTCATTCGACTCACACATTTCCCATCATGCATTGAGCTCTGGAAAAGAACAACATTAGTTTTCATCATGGTCAGTTGACGCTGCCGTTTACAACATGTTTTCAGGGTCAGTGAAGGTCTCACTGGAGACAAAACTGTTGGTTCATCTCGTCATCTGAACCCGCTTTATCCCTTCTGGGGTCGTGGGGGCCTAATCCAGCTACAATGGGTGAAGTTGGGGTACACCCTGTATGAGTCTCCAGGTCATGTCAGGGCTGAACATATATAGACAAACAATCACTCTAACATTCACACCTATGGGTCATTTAGATTAACCAATTAACCTATCAGTGCATGTGTTTGGAGGGTGGGAGGAAACCAGAGTACCTGGGTTTTCTCCACTCAGACACGAGGAGAACATGCAAACTCCACACAGAAAGGTCTGGAGTGGGAATTGAACCAGGGTCCTCCTTACTGTGAGGCACCACCGAACTGTTGGTTCCTGTAGAAAAACACTACAGTATATTCATTAGGTTATGTATGTATGTATGTATGTCTATGTATATCTATGTATATATGTATGTCTATGTATGTATGTATGTCTATGTATATATGTATGTCTATGTATATATGTATGTCTATGTATATATGAAGCTTCTAATATTCCATCTGTTGCTTACGTTTTTAATCTGATGCTTATTCTTCTTCCATCACTTCATTGTGTGTTTCTTTAAATTCCTATTTTTGTTGTTGTTGTTTTCCATCCATCGTTGGTCCTGTTTAATGTCTGTTGTGTCGGCGCCATCCGCAGGTCGATACATTTAGAACGAACCCTTGATGACTGCGGTGGTTCACGTACATCCCATAATATAGGATCAGTCTCTGAACCAATCTGTTTCCAATCTGCACTTCCATTTTCAGATGAAAGTACATGATGATGAAGAAACGGAGGGTCATTAGGAGGAGCAGGAGGAGGAGAACATCATCATCATCATCATCATCATCACATCCCTTCATTCAGTAGCAGTGTTCACAACACATACACACACACACACACACACACACCCCAAATATGACTGGTAAATATCACATTCATTTGAACAGACAGTGTTCAGCAGGAGACACAGGTTTAAAGAAAAAAAGGAACAGAACATGACATTTACTTTCACTGTCAGAGTTTGATACTAGTTTAACTGTAAATGGTTTAGTTTGTTTAAACAGATTTGAGTTAGTTTAGTTAAAGTTAAATTTAGCCATGTTTAGGTTTATTTTAAACCCTAAAGACCCAGAAGTTTAAGAAAAAGAAGGAGGCGGAGGAGGAGGAGGAAGGAAAAGTAGAAGAGGAAGAAGAGAGGAGAAAAAGTAGTTGGTGATGAAGATGATAATGTTGTTGGTCTTCTTCATCCTCCATCTGTTCCTGTTCTTGTCCAATGAAGCGCCTTTTCTGTAACGGACATTGACATTTAGTGCCTTTAACTGGTCAGTGTGTGTCCTCTGTATGTCCATTGTGTCCTCTGTATGTCCAGTATGTCTGGTGTGTGTCCTTTGTGCGTCCTGTGTGTCCTGTGTATGTCCGATGTGTGTCTAGCGTGTGTCCCGTGTCCCTTTGAACCGGTCGGTGCTGGGGGATAATTTGAGCGTCTGTCTGTTTGATGTTCCGTAATCACATGTGATCTTTTCAACAGGGACCCGGACGTCTCGTTAATTTGACCGTCAGCCCCTCCCCCTCCCCCCACTGCCACAATCAGGCCGCTGCCTGAAGAGTAATTGCGGCGCCACCATGCTTCGATGCGCTCGACCTTTACGACCTTAAAGCCATTTCCATTTTTCGGACCAAAAAAAGAACATATCTGCTTAATTGCAAAAAGGCAAATATTCTCCATCCTTTTGCAGATTTGATTTCCCTCCCAAGACAAAACGCTGAAAAGCATTTCCATTTTCATTCATCAACGCTTATCAGTCATCTGAAGGCCCCTTCAGCCACAATCAGCGTCACCACGGCGACCCAGAGCCACGCCACAACCACGCTTCGGTGAGGAACCAGTGCTGAGCGGTCCAATGGGGACAATGTGTTAGCGCTAACAGGTTCCACATGTGACGGAAAGAGGACACACACACACACACACACACACACACACAGACACCTGAGACATGAAGCAGAGGTTAACAATGATGAAAATGATGATGATGGTGATGCCTAAGATATAAAAGACAACAAAGATGAAGAGAATAATGAAAATGACACTGAAGATGATGACGATAAAGATGAAGACAACTAAGATGAAGATGAGGAAAAGGAGGAAGATGAAGGTGAAGTCAAAGACAGTGGTGATGTTGGTGGTGGACAGGGCTCTTCTCTTCTTCCTCATCTACTGCCCTCCTTTTCTATGTCCTCCTCCTCCTCTTCCTCCTCTGACCTGGGTGTTTTTCATAAACATTATGGGTGTAATCTCCTCTGTCTGTGTGTTTATGCTCTCAGCCAATCAGCTGCTTGGGTTTTTCCATCAGCAGCTCAAACTTCCCATCAGCCCCGTGGACACACAGGTCTGATTAAGGGCACAAACAGGAATATTTAGGAGACAAACAACATGTTAATGATGCTTTTGTGATGATTGGGGCCTTGACTCAGTGTTGTTGTGATGCAGAAACAACCGCGGTGAATGTGAAACCAACTTCAGTCTGAAGGAACCAGCCGACGCCTCCACATTATCTGAACCTCTGTAATCACCCACATGCATTAGGCACCAAATGAACACAGTTTTTTACTCCAATTTACTGAAACCACGCCTCATCTGATGGAAACACCAAGGAGCAGACCAGAGACAGGGTCACGATGGTGTCGAAAATATTCATGAGCAGAAAATACAAAAGTGTGTAGATAAGTTTATAGACGTGCAAAAAATAAACTGTTTTGTAAAAACTGCCAGATTGTTTTATTGTTATTTCTTAACTTATGTTTAAATTTTGTACTACTTTTTTGATTTATTACGTTTTATTCATTACTCACATTGCATGCTTAACTTTAGGTCTTTGCTTATTTTTTTCATATTATTTATTATTTTGGTGGTATTATTCTGCTGTCAAATGATTAATAGTAACTAATTAGAACATGCAGTAAAACTGGAGATGAGGAAAGGTCTAAATGTTCTGGAAAAACAGGCAACAACACTTACTCAGCATATTTTCTAAACTTTTTGTAGTCAAAATTAGGAAAAAAAAGGTCCAGATGGAACATTTTAGTCTTAAGTTTAAAGGGGACATATCAAGGAAAATGCAACTGCCAGTGATTTTCAAAGCAGCCAGACTCACACTGCCAGCGGTTTCAGAGAATTATGACTGATCTTTCAAGACTCACAAAATATTGAGTTTTAAGACTACGTAAACATGGAACATATCAAGAGAAAGTGTGGAAAGTGTCTCCTTTCATTCAAAATGTTGTTTCTAGCTGCTTCAGTTTTTATGTCACCGGCTGTAGAACACATTGGACAGGTGTGTTCATAATGCTACTATTACTGGTTCATACACTGAACGACTGGAGGAAAATGACATTCATGTAAAATGGACTGAATGAGGGTTACTTCTCACCTCTGTCATGTCCATTATCGGTGTGATCTGGCTCCGGGGACGAGGCTCTGCTGCTCTCAGTTTAAACCAGACGATAGCCATCCATCTGATGAATCTGGGTTTGGTTCACTGAGATCCTCTGAACCAAATTTACGCGAGCCATGTTGGGGTGAAGCCCAGTGATGGGGCGCACCACCACCACTCACTACGCTCTGCTCCTTTGCCGGCGATCTCCGACCTTTTCACCCCTTTCTCTCTCCCGCCGCAGTATCTCCAGAAATGCTCCTAAAATACTTTCCTCTAACATCAGCTGCCTCAGTTCGTTGGATGTGTGCATGTTTCTCTCCCTGTGTCTAGATGGGTTTCCTCCGTGGTGCTCTGGATTCCCCCATCACCCAAATACATATTTGTCCCCTCACACTCCTCTACGGGCCCCATGAATTTATCACCTTTAATGAATGTCCACAGGTTTAGCAAATAAATATACGAATACATCTGAAAAACACATAATAATATGCAATAAATGTCAGTAAAGTTTTAGTAAGAGATTTAAAGCAAAAAGTATCAACTACATAAATATGAAAAATAACGTGTGTGAATTTAAAGCGAAGAAACCTGTCACTTTTTCAGCTGATACTGGTAAAAAGAAGCTTCAGATCCTCTGGAATCCAATCTCACCTGATTGAAAAGGTTAGAAAAACAACATCTATTATTCAATATTCAATTTACATGATGTTTTAATGTCAGAGGTGGTGAAATACAAAAAAGCATCACATCTGTTTGCATCAGTTTTCCCAATAAATGGAGTTTATTTGTCAATGGTTGATTTTACATTGTAATGTTTCGCAGGATTCATGCAGTCAAGCTCTTTATGTCCAATAATAATAATAAAGATAATAATAATAAAGATATTCCACGCCACAGGTCACATACAGACTTCAACACAAATACAAGCATTCCTCCGTCTGCAGGTTTTACACCTTTACATATTTACAGAAGCTCAACTGGAAACTTTTCTGTTTCTCTTTTCCATGTGTTTACATCATTAGTTGCTTTTTCATTTACCCTCAAATTGCGCAAATATAACTTGTGCGTAAAAATTTGCCTAATGAAAAACATCTGCTTCACCAAAAGTGTAATATTTTCAATGAAAACTTTGCGCTTGCAAGGTGGATTTTCATAAATTGCACAAAACTGTAATAGAAAGACATTTTAGTCACATGAATAAAAAAAAAAAAGGCTGTTACAACAAGAGAAGAAAAGTGTAAAAAATAATGTGTGTGCATGTGTGACACACCAAGAAACCCTAACATTTTAGAATTTAATAGGAGATAGAGGAGAAAAAATGTGGACCTGACCAAGTGTATTTGTCTCATTACACTTGAAATAAGACAGAATAACCTGAAGAGGAACTTTCCAGTAAAATATAATAAGTAATTTATAGACAATAGATGTGGAAAATCTGATTTAAGAAATCTGACCAAGATCAGTTTCACTTGTTCCATTGGCAGATTTTTTTTTCACTTAATTCAAATGAAACTGATCTTGGTCAGATTTCTTAAATCAGATTTTCCACATCTATTGTATATAAATAGTTCATATATCTCACTGAAAAGTTCCTCTTCTGGTAATTATATCTTATTTTAAGTGTGATGAGATATTTGGACTCGAAATGAGACAAATACACTTGGTCAGATTCAAATTTTTGCAGTTCAGAACCGTAACAAACATTGTTAATTAAAGGACACATATTTATGTTTGGCGCCATGTTTATGGAGCGACTTCTCATGTCATCTCACATTAATAAATAAATCATCAGATTTGTGATTTAATAGAAAAACCCACATTATGCACTTCTGGTTTTTTTTTACATTTAGTAGATGTTGGCGACATTTTTGCACATATATCCAATGGAAAAGCAACTGTTGTTGCATATTTTTTTTTCCATCATCTAATTGGGAAAAGCAGTGTGTAAATTAACAAAAAAAGGTAGAAGAAGTAACAGTAGAGCAAGGCACACTATTATTATATTTAAAGATTTCAAACCCTATTTTGTCCAACACACTCACCCTCGTCCCAAAACCCTAACATTACTACCATCATCATCATCATCATGAAAGAGTTTCTAGAAAATAAAAACCTGAACTCAACGGTGCAGTAGTGGTTTCATACGTCGACAACATGCGTCTCCATCAACGCCGCTTCAGCTTCCGCCAACTTTGGTGGCGTTGCATAGATAAGGGAACATCTCGTCTTCGTTTTTTTTTTTTGGGGACATCGCTCAATTTTTGCGATCAAGAAGGCGAGGTTCAGGTAGAGCTTGGATTTGACCTGATGAAGTGAATTCAGTGGGAATATTTTCATTTCCGAGCACAGTGACACCTCTGAACAGCAGCAGCAGATTCACCACCACGTCCACAGCCACACCCAACCTGGATTCACCGAGCACTCACTTCCCTCTGACACGGCTCAGTCATCGGTGAAGAAGTTTATAAGAAGTAGCTGCGACAATGGTAGTGGAGATTTATCAACGCTCAATGTACTTTAAATGTAAACAAATCCAGATGAAATTTCAAAGTGATATTTTCTTTACATTTGTGCCATTAAATATGGCTGTTTAAAATATCTATGCAGAGATTAGTCATCACCTTTTGATTTTTTACCCCGTTCTTGGCACCTGGTACTTAATACCGAGACTGTGCATAGAGATCCATGTCCTGAACCTCTTGAGACCCAACAATGCATATTTGTCCTCTGTAGGAGCTGACAATTTCACAGCTTTACTTAAAAAATGCAATAAATAAAATACTGTCCGCTACAAGGGACATGCCATAAAAAAATAAATAACAAATGTAACTGTTCGCAATAAAGACAATCATACAATATAAAAAAGGCCATAACTTTTACTGCCCTGGGTTTCAAGAGGTTAAAGCAGGATTCACTTTGCAAAATCCGAACTATTTTGGCTAATATTCAAAGTAAATTTAAGTGGAGAATATCAAACCCAAATGAAAACGCGCAGGTTTTTTACACTGATATGGAAAAAAAAAAATAACCATCTGAAATTAAATGGGATTATATCTTGAAAAACATAAAGTTTTCTGGCAAGATAACCTGAATACTTCAAAAAAAAAAAGCTTACTAAATAACAATTCTGTGAGACAACAACAAAACTGAACCTTCAGCTTGAAAATTCTCCAATAAAAACACGAAAAACAGGACTGAAACTCTCCCTGGTAATTGGCTACAGTAGAGCTCCTTGACTCCGCCCCCTCTATGTTATTCAATGAGACCTAAAATACAAACATCATCCAGTAGGACTTCTCCAAAGGTGGATTTGTGACAATCATCATCTGTCTGAACCGTTTGTTTCCAGTTATCTATATAATGTTGTAAAAACATTTGAATGGCAGCTGTATCAGCTAATCACGGTCCAGAATCCTTCCCATGCTTGTGGATAGTACAGACTCCACCTCTGTGATTGGTGGATTATGGCAGCATGGTGTTTATCTGCAGTCTATGGTTCAAACTTGCTGAATAAATGTGTCTACAGTCGTCACTCCGCTGCTCTACATGCAAATACACTTTTTGTAAAAAACAAATGTTGGGGAAGTTTTTCACCAGTGGAACAAAGAAATAAAACTACAAACATGGTTGTCTTCACGTTCGACAATTTATGAAGATTATCCATCTATTGTGACTGTGTGTGTGTGTTTAATCAGACACTGTGTAAAAATAACAGAAAAATAATACAAATTTAAATAAATAAATAAAAACAAAATATTAATTAATTAAAAAACAAAATACGTAGGAAAAAAAGCCAATGTGTACATTTTGGATATGGATGTTTATGTATGCAGATGACACACACACTTCCTTCATAAAATAATAATAATAATAATAATAATAATAATAATAATAATAATAATAATAATAATAATAATAATAATAATAATAATAATAATAATACTGTGTGCTGTGGATCTATATGACATGTTTGGGGCTTTTACAGTTTCGTCTGATGATAAAAATTGTACAGACACAGTCCTATTGTTTTCATGCTAGCAGTGCGTTAACGCTGCAGATATATAATTCTCAGTGTGTTTGTAGCAGTAGAACCACACAGACTGGACACAGATGTGGTGGTAGAACAATACTGAGGTAGCTCCAGAAGATTCAATGTAAAAAAAAAAAAAAAAAAATCACATCAAACAAACCTCTTCTGATGGACGAAGCCTGCACGTTTAATGCATCTGTTGGATTATAGACGCAAAACAAGAACCAAACAAAAGCTCACATCCGGATTCTGCACTCCAACAACAACAGTAAGGAAATACTGAAGATCTGGACTGGATCAACCACAGGGACGTTCTACTCAAAGCCTGGATTTTTACAGTTTCTGTCTCAGAAGAAATTAATATTTTGTACAAATTCACAAAAAAAATAATTCTGTGATGTCACAAATCAAATGTCTAAATAATGTGGTTCCTAAACCCAAAAGACAAACCACTAGGGGTGTGACGAGACACTCAGCTCACGAGACGAGACACAAGATTGGGTTCATGAGATTGAAATGAGATCTTAAGAAAACTAAATTACAAATTCTATGAATGCACAACAGACTTTTATTTAACTGAGTTGCACCTGGATTTTACAATTCTGTAAGCATTGAAGCTAAAATAAAATGTTATAAAAGTTAAAATAAAATTATATATTTCTCCTTTTTTCAAAATCAAATGAGGCTCTTGACTGTGGAAGTTGAGGTGTGAATGTGTTTGTCAGTGTGTGGTTTGTTGGTGTTTTCTTAACAGGTGCAGTTGTTGTTGAGTACTGAGCTGTGGTGGAGCTGGAAATGTCTCTGAGTTGTCCTTGTATTAGCCACGATGTACAGCATTGTTTGTGCTGGGGGTGTACGACCAGCACCCACTACGTGGGGAAATAGCTGGGTAGTGAGTTCCATATAATGTTCAGTTTAAACAATGCGTCGCGGGAGAGCCGCGCTTCACGCACCCAGGACGTATGGAAACAGAGAGACGGAGGACATGACGGAGCGCTTAATGTCACACCGTCACAGTCTGCACATTGTCCGTGTCTTATCACTCACTCTCTTGCCATTTATCACTTCTGCCACTTCTGAACTCAAAATGCTGCCAAACAAACGATTTTAAAGTGGCGGGGGCATGTCAATAGTCTTGCAAGAAAGAGTTTTAACATGACGAGAAATCTCACCAAATTACATCTTGTGGTATCTCTTATGATGAGATCTTGTCACACCCCTACAAACCAAGCAATAAACATTAAATCTATCATCAGGCATTCAAGTTCACTCCTTTAGTGAAATTAATATTTTTATGTGTATTTTAGGCAAAGTTCATCTATGACAAATGATAGGTCCCAAGACTATGTTTTTAAAGACTGAAAGAAATAGGAAAATTGGAATTTTAACATTAAAAAGACACAAAATGCTGTTAAAATACTCAATACTTTCATCTTTACTCCATTTAAACTGATATTTCCCATATATGTGTTTCATACATTTTGTGTCAATCAGATCCATTTATCACTAAACTAAGTGTAAATAAACAAACAAACTCAATTTGTATGTGATTATACAAAGTTTTAGTCTGATATAAAAACAGCCAATCACAGCAGAGCGTCCCTTCAGATGACCCGATCCAAAACCAGTCCATTCCATCTGATCCCAGTTCCTCCACTTCCCTTCATTCCCTACATCCACACTTTCCTCGTTCTCTCGTTCTTATCTGTTCTGTCCATGTGGCATCGTTCACATATTCTCAGATTCATTTGAGCGATAATTAAAAAAAAAAAAAACAACACACAGGCTTAAAAAACTGAAAATGATCATTAATTAATTCATACGAAGTTGGAGCTGAAGGTCTCAGAGCTTAAACATTTGCTTTTCATTTCATCTCTGACCTGAAACGTGTCGATTAATCTACTTTTTAAAAATGTTCTTTAATTGTAAAAATCACATTAACATATCTGTTGGGTGTAATCCACTACATTATTTCCTTTATAACTATCTGTGAAGGATGCTAAACCCTTATTTTTAGGTGGAACTTGTCCAGACTGTCCTGCTACAATGTTGCTTAAATGTTGGAAAATGTTGGACCTGCATCGTTATTTCACAATGAATTTAGAGTCCAGTCTTTGAAAGATGTGTTCAGCGACAGCAGAGAATCAGGAAATCAGAGGTGTGAGAGGCTCTAGGAGCAGAGAGGGGGAGGCAGGAGAGATACAGCCCAGGAGGGAGACCTGCTGGGTGGGTAGAGGACGCAGGATGGGCCCCGGTTACAGCTGGATTCTGGAGGTCAGTGCTCCCATGGGCGGCGGATTCTGGAAGAGGGAAGAGACACAGGAAGATCCCATTAGCCCCGCCCCCCAGGAAGAAATAAAACCCATGACGTTTAACTGAAACATCCAGACAATAAACGCAACACATGGCATTAGAAAAAGAGCCAAGAAACCAGATGAAAACGAATGCAGTGATGAGATGCTGACATGAAAATATGACCATTTATCAGGTTCAACATAATGAAGTCAAGAAAATCTGTCAGAAAAAAATGTTTTATGACACAAAACACTTCGGAAAAAATTCAGATTGGATTATTTTGATTTCTCTTGATTTAATTGATTATTTTATTACTTTTTTTTTGGATAATTTCATTGAATATTTTGTTAAGTTCTGTTCATTACTTTGAACTCTGTATACAGGTATTTGAACCTGAATACAGGTTAATAACATTGATTTGCATAATTGTATGCTTTACCAGATTGTCTTTGGCTTCATTTGGGGGCCCTTTTCTCCATAATTAATTTACATTTATCATGTAACTGAAAGATAAAAATGGTGTGAAGAAATAAATACATTAATTAATTCAGTCATTCTATTGATTATTTTCTTCAGATTTCTTCATATTATTTATTTAATATTCATTTAATTTATTTGTTTATTTTTTTGTGCTTTTCTTCAGCGTGTGTTCGACTTCCACTGGATTCAGATGGCTTTTTTTGTTTGTTTTTTTATCAAATTTTCAGCATCGTTTTCTGCTCTGATTTCCTATGAAACTTTAAACCCATGAGTCAGTGACGCCCCCCTCCACACTCCCCCTTCTCCCCCGTCTGTCCGTCCAGTGTGTTTTGCTGCAGACCTTCTGCTGTCTGGGTCACAGAGCGCATCATGAGCCGCATCCACGATTGCTTTAATTGCACCTGCATGTGTGTGTGTGAACAGGTGGGCGAGATCGGGCCACGCCACGGGGGTCAGGACCAGCTGTACGCATCACCGCCATGATGTGTGTGTGTGCGTGTCTGTACGTGTGTGTGTCTGTGTATGTGTGTGAGTGTGTGTTTTGTGTGTGTGTGAACATGTCTGTCTAACCTGCAGCTGTTGGGCTGTCACAGTTTCTACCTGGACTCTCATGCCCTGCCCTCGGGGGTGTGTGTCTGTCTGTGTGTCGTTGTCTGTGTGTGTGTCGTTGAGAGTGTGTGTGTCGGACGGGGGCAGTAGGTTTCGCTTGGCCCCGGAGGCGCCCGTTGGGCAGCTGCATCACACTCTCCTCCACACACACACACACACACACTGGTTGTATCACTGATGGTCTTTGTTCTTTCTGCACTTTTATGGTTTGTTTTAACAAAGAAAAAAAATACTGACAATGACATAAAAAGAAAATAAAAATGTCGTCAGAACAAAACAGAAATATGCAATGAGTTATGGGAAATCTTGCCATCTGGGTTGTTTACTGCATCTATTGTGTTCTTTTATTAATGTTTTGTAGAGGTCAACATTTACAAACAAATATTTACTCCTATTTTCAGTGATGATTTCACATATAGGATAGAATAAAATAAAAGAGATTAAAAGAGAAAATAATACAACAAAATAGGATAGAATAAAATAGAGTTCAAAAGAAAATAGAATAGAATACAACAGAATAGAATATTGTCTTTGTGTGATTTAACCATTTCCTCCACAGACCCAGCTGTGCATATTTTTCTTCTGTGGGAGACAACAGTTTCACAGCTTTACTTAAAGCATATAAATACATAATTTACTGTCCACTGCAAAGGACATTCTATAAAGAAAATGATAAAAAAAATAAATAAAAGGATCTAAAAATCCTGCTGCATCATGTTTCCAAAAAAGACAGTTATTTAATGTAAAACAAACAAACAAACAAACAAACAAACAAACAAACAAACAAACAAACACAACCTTTCCTTTTTCTGTGTCTCCAGAGGATGAGTTTGATTCTGGATCAGCTGAAACACTGGATTAAATACAAACACAATCAAAACCCACTGACGTTCAAATGTCATACAGTAAACCCATATTTTATTCACAGTCAAATGGCTGAACAGAGGTATTTTAGATGTTTGGTCCACGATTCTACTGTGGATCTTCAGTAACATCAGTCTGTGAATCTTTGGACTGGATGATGGACTACAGGGGTGTGGCTCATTCATAGATGTGACAGTGGTGTGGTGTGTTGTGTGGCTCATGCACTGGTTCCATTGCAGAATCATGTCTGTGTTTAATGCGGTGCAGCCTGAGGACTTGAAGATCAGCCACATTCACTGATATTTTCACTATTTTCTCAGATTTATTAATGTTATCTGCTTTTCTTCTGAGGTTCACATTCTTTTCCAGCCTCTTGTTGCCTCTCTGCTATGACTTTCTAGAGAAATGTTAACATTGTCAAATTCTAACTTACAAAATGTTGAAAAAATGTCCTTTGTTTAAATATTTAATGGATGGTCTTCTTTCTTTTGTGAATAACATCAGATTATGTTTACAAATGAGGAGTTGATCCACACTGGGACCATGGATTTTATGGTTCTATTAGATGCATTGTGTCATATGTTTTCTGTTTTGTGAATAAAATATGAGTTTATGAGATTTTCAAAGTTTGAGTTCTGTTTTGTTTTTTTAAATCTAAAATGTTCCAACTTTTTTGGCCTTGTCATTGCAAACATCTGATGGTAAATCCATCAAAACCAGTAGCTCCTTTAACTGCATCATCATTTCAGTTGTATCTATATAATATACATCTAAAACCAGAGCTGTTTTACTCATGGATGAACTTACTCTAACAGTCCCCATCCTCGCAGTGGCTGGTCTTGCTGAGGCTTGGCCCTGCTCCTGTATGGTCCGGGTGGTTTGATTGACAGCTGACTGAAAGAGACAGAGCAGAAAGTGGATGATGATAAACATGAAAACATCTGAAGTATGAACAACACAAGAAACAAACTCCTCCACTTTCCTGTCTTCCCTCAGAGTCGTCGAGGAAACAAGAGACAAACAAAACCGAGAAGAATCAATCAAAACGGCATTATCAGCTCTAAATGCTGTTTGTCTTTGTTTTCTAATCGGCTTGTTCTTTCTTTGAGCCCAAACTGATGAAAAGTTTCAAATTAAACCAACAAGCATCAGGCCGAAAACAATTCTCTTCCCCTGTCGCCCCGCGCTTTTAATTGGTTCACAACTAATCGCTTTGTAAAGACTTGTGCAGCGTTATCCGACCAACATGCAGGCAGTGAAATGCATCCACACTGGAGGACTAGAGTACTGGAAAAAGGCTGCAAACACAGAAAACAGTCTTAATACACTGAAAATGGGTTTAAAACAGACTGAAAACAGTGAAAACAACCCAAAAAAGAGTTAAAATACTGAAAACAAACACTTAAGCACTTAAAACTGACTGAAAAGACTGAAAACAGACTTAAAACTGACTGAAAATAAACTGAAAAGAATGAAAGCAGACTTAAAATAGACTGAAAACAGGGTAGAGTTTGGGCTCTGTTTTGATGGTAATGATCTGAACCGAAAACATCAAAGTGAAACATGCGTTTTGTACGTATGGAAAGTGGCATCACCTCCACCCAACTCAAGCACCTGCCTAGAACCATCTTCCTTCTCTTCCTGTTGTTTCCTAGCCTCAAATCCAATCAGAAAACAGGACACAGAAGGTCTTCCTCCTCTGCTCTACTACTGTCTGTACAGATCTGTGACAATGGCTTAAACCACTCTGGGATGTAAATAAGAGCATCTAGTGTAACTGAAAGGTCCAATATAGAAATAATCTAACATGCTGTTGTTTTGCTTTTCTGGTGCATGTCTGTGATGGAAACTCTATGAGATGACAAAACACAATTTGAGTTTCCATCCCTTTAGTTGGTGACGTCACAGTTTTTATGGAATGGAACAAGTGAAACTGATCTCAATCAGATTTCTTAAATCAGATTTTCTAGATCTACGATCTCTAAATCACTCCTCACTCCTCTAAAGCTCCTCTTTAGGCTATTCTGTCTTATTTTAAGTGTGATGAGATATTTGAGAAAAATACACTTGGTCAGATTCAGATTTTTTCCAGTACATTGGTCTGAGATCCAAAACAATAGTCAGAATATAGTTTCTATTGGATCATTTTTTTTTTTTTTCAGTTCATTCATCCTTGTTTTTTTGTGCTTATTCTCATGCTCTGGTCAACTCTGTTGGGCTGTTTGTCCATCCCACAGCCCTGGTCTGGAGAAACCCTCTGCAGATAAATGAAGGTGACTTTAAGACATTGCATCCTTAATTCTCTCCACCTCTGTCGCCCACATTAACATTCACAGGTAGGAAACGACTACAGTTACATCCAACAGCATTGAAAATGAAACAAGCTCTTCAGCTGAGCCTCGTCCTCTTTAACAGAGTAGAAGTTGATAAACAGAGGAGGCAGCAAGGTTGAGGGGGAAAAAAATAACAGCACCGAGCTGATTTGCATAAGGAAATAGAAAACTTAAAAAGAGCACAAACACGCTAATTCAGCGATGAAATGAATTGAACGATCACTGCGGGAAGGGAAAGCTCTTAGCTGATGAATCCTAATGAAATCTGACTGATAGTAATTATGCTGATGTTGTTCTGTGGACCTTAACCTTTTAACGCAGCAAAAAGTGAGAAGTCTGCAAATCCTCCCCCTCCCATTAACACCTGAGGGAGAAGAGAGGAGGAGGAGGATGGAGGAGGAGGAAGCGAAGGATGGAGGAGGAGAATGGAAGAGAGGAGGAGGATGAAGGAAGGAGAATGGAGGAGGAGGAGGAAGAGGGGGAGGGAGAGGCTCGAGGAGGATGGAGGAGGAAGGATAAAGGAGGGGAAGATGAAGTCTGGACAAGGAGGAAGGATGGAGGATGGAGAGGGATCAAGGATGGATGAAGGACGAGGAGGAGGATTATTTTTAAATAATAATAATAATAATAATAATAATAATAATAATTATATATATATATATATATATATATATATATATATATATATATATATATATATATATATATATATATATATATATATATATATATATATATATATATATATATTCACTTTAGGTTTAGTTTAGTTTATCGATGACATAGGTAGGTCTTACAGCCCTATGTGGGTTGGCCTGGCCTGTGTCCCACCTTTTGTTGATTTCTGCCGGTACCCCACATCCCTTTTAGTTCTTTAATTTGGTTTTCACCTGTTTTTTTTGGAGGGGGCCCTCAGACACTGAAGGATTAAACCAGAACAGAAAGATAAAAAAGATAATATGGAAAACAGGAGAAAAAGGTGAAAAAGGCAAAATATATTGAAAAATAAAGAGAAGGGAAAGATGAGCAGAGGAGGAGGAGATTACAGGAGAAGAGGGAGGAGACACAGGGATTAGGAACAAAAGGAAATAGTTTAAGGAGATGAGAGGAGGAGAGACGAGACGAGGACAAAAGCAGGAGGAGAAGGTGAGAGATAGAGCAGCTCAAATGGAAATAAGAGAAACACACACCGGCCTCATTACATTCAGACCACTGAGGGGCTCGGCTCCGACTAATACCTGGAGGAGAGAGGTGAAGTGTGCTATCGGCTTGGCTCAGACTAATACCTGGAATAGAGGAGGTGAAGTGTGCTATCGGCTTGGACTAAATACCTGAAGTAGAGAGGTGAAGTGTGCTATCGGCTCGGCTCGGACTAATACCTGGAGTAGAGAGGTGAAGTGTGCTATCGGCTCTAACTAATACATGGAGTAGAGAGGTGAAGTGTGCTATCGGCTCGGCTCCGACTAATACCTGGAATAGAGAGGTGAAGTATGTTATCAGGGCCCTGTATAATGTCCTCGATAGCGGATCAGACTCGACACTAACCTTCTTGGTCGTAGTTTCCTGCTGTGAGTCTATGCTCCCTGTCCTCCCCCTCGCCTCCCCTCACCCCCCCCTCTGTATCTGCCTCTCTCATCGCAGAGCAGTTAATTTTGGGATTAATACGCGTGGCGGTAGCAACCGGCTCTTTTGAGGGATTTGTAGCGGCGCTGCAGACACTTATCTTGGTCATTACGGTGCCCATATTGGATTCAAGCGTTTTAGTATCTGCCAAACATTGGGCGGCGGAGGAGTCTATCGGGGCGACACGCGCCGGGGGATTAAGATAAGGAAGCCCCTCATTACCACTCGTCTCCTCCCGCCTAACACTGGCGTCAGCAGTGGTCGGGCCTTCACCTCTGAGGTACGGATGCTCACCTCGCCTGGCGTCCAGAGGAGGCCTCCGTAGGTTGGACAGGGAGGTGTAGTCCACAGGGGAGGGGGGGCTTTTCTGGTTCTGGTAGCTCCGCCTCTCGCCTCCATCTGGGCTCAAATACTCGATGGGTTTGAGTTCGATCCCGTCAAACTCTGGCTCTGAAAAGCCCAAATCCCTGCGTGGTTTCTTCGGAAGTGCCATGCTATAGCAGAGAGGGGGACCCAGGTAGACCTCCTCGGTGCAGGTGGGGAACAGGGTCTCCTCGTCGCGGATGTCGGGGCTGGGGGCCGGAGACGCTGCAGGACTCTGACCTGCCTTCTCCTCCTTGTGCTTTTCGGTGTCTAGTTCTAGACTGCAGGAGGTTTCCCTAAACCCGGGGGTCAGAGGAGCAGCGGTGGCAAACACCTCTGGGCTGGAGTTGGGAGAGGTGTATGATGGAATGGTATATGGTGCTGGGGTGGAGCCCTTCTCCTCAGGGCATTGGACCACTTCGCCACAGTCGCTGTCGTGGGACGATAAAGACAGGTAGTTGTAGAAGTCACCTTTCCGGAGGTGTAGAGGACGGTGGGAGTGTTCTAGGACCTGGGAGACAGAGGGAGGAGTCTGGGTCAGGGTCTGACTTAGAACAGAAGTTTAAGTAGAATTTAACACTAAACCTCATTTAACACCAGCATAGAGTAAAAGAAAAGTACATGTCAACCTGTTTTTAACCGGCGTTTGTCTGTTTGTTCATCTGTCTGTCTATGTCAGGCATGGGCAAACTATTCCACAAAGGGCCGGTGTGGCTGCAGGTTTTTCTTCCAGCCAACGAAGAGTACACAGTTTGACCAATCAACTCTCTGAAGACTGAGATCAGTTGATTAATTGAATCAAGTCTGGTGTGCTGCTGCTTAGTTGGAACAAAAACCTGCAGCCACACCGGCCCTTTGGGAATGGTTTGCCCATGCTTGGTCTATGTGCAACATATTTCATAGCAAGATAACTCAAAAAGTTATGGATGGATTTGGGTGAAATTTTCAGGAAATGTTGATATCGGTACAACGAACACATGATTAAAATTTGTTGGTGATCAGTGGAGGTAGGTCGGGCAGACCACTGCTCACAGACATGAAAGGGAGGACGGGGACTCTGAGTGCTTTTCTAGTTTTATTTGTTTCATCCATAGTTGCATGAGGATGTAGAGTCAGACCAGATTACAGTCAAGACATTATGGAGGAGAATTCAGGTGGAAATGAGGTCTGATTGCCTGAACCTGATGATGTGGATCCACCCATGTATCATTGGTTCTTTCCATATTCAATTCAGAATCCACAATTGGCAAATGGAAAAAAAAAGTGCAAAAAAAAAGTTTTTCATTCTTTTGATTGTTCGCACAAATAAAAAAATAAAAAAAATGAATAAATCTAATGCACCAAATGTGCGGTTCTGATTTGGTCTGATCCTGAAGTTCTTTACTTCTTCTCTTCTACTATTGCGTGTTGAACTTCTTTCCCTGTTGTCGGTTCATTACGGAAGCACGAGCAACTCGTCAGATTGGTTTCAGATACAGTGTGTTCACCTCCGGGTCAGGAACATACCCCTGTTTAACACAGACCCACATCATTTTCATTTTTTGTAAATTTACATATTCAAATATCGGAACAAAGTTTTCAGCCTGATTTCTTTCTTGATTTTCAGAAATAAATGAAGACTGGAAACTGATTAGCTTTTAAATTACTTGACTTGCAAAAGAAACGGAAGAAATGAGTCATTACATCCTCCAAGTTTTGATCCGTGATGCGATTTATTGAATTACTCCGACTCACTGAACACATTAACTAAGATAACTTTTGATACTTTTGGATTCATTTGTCCTCTGAATGTACAGAATATATGAGGTCAAACGGGACGGGAAGTGTTTCATCTCCATTATTTCAACTCCTGCAGAGTTACCTGATGACTTTTCTCATTTCTATTTGGTTGCGTTGTTGGTTTATGATTGGAATATAAAAAACAAACAAAAAATCTTTGCATTCAACTGTTCTAATTTGATGATGTTAAGCCTCTTCAGTTGTTGTCATCATGACATCTTGCCTTCACTCTCCACCCCTCTATAAAGGATAAATGGAGGTTTGGAGGAGTGGCCATAGATGCTTATGTTTTTCTGGTCGCAACCCACTGGTTTCTCTCTCTGCAACCGGAAGTGACTGAATTTTCTGCTCTGATTAACATTATTTAAATTTTTTACATTATAACATTATTTTTAACATTATTTACATTATTAACACATTATTTAGTCTAAACATTGACTTTAATGATTTCATATTGTTAAATGTTTTCTAACAACACTGAAACGTTATTAACTTTCAGCTGCATATTCACAGTTTTATCATGTCCTGAATAATGGGATTTCTATGCTTATATTTGAATATTCTATAAAGTCTCCCTTTGTCTGGTTTCTGTAGTCATAGTCTTCTTTCTTCTCATGTTTTATGTTTAGGAGCCCATACCTTGTCTCTGATCTGGGTTAATGGTGCAGAACTTTGGTCTGGGTTCGACTCAGCTTGGTTTGGTTCTTCGCTCTGGTTCTCCTTGCATTTTAACGCCAGTGAGGTCATGTCAATGATCTCCATAACAAAGTCGTGTACATTCTCCTTTTTGGTCTCCTCTGGTTTAATTGGACGGAAGGAGGAGGCGGAGGGGAGGTGACTGCAGCAGGACGGGTGGGAGTGGTGCCGTTTCTTTGGAGGCAGTGACGATTTTTTGTCCCGAACTTCCCTCTTTGTCTCCTCGGTCACAATTGATGAGAACTTGAACTTCTCCTGGATGGTGATGGCCTTCCTCCCACATGTCACTGGCTTCCCGCTGCACAAGGCATCGTGGGACCTGCAATCTTCTACGGGAGAGAGGGAGGGTGGTGAGGGGAGGGTGGAGCTGTGGCAGGGTAACTCCCCACTGAGCTGACCAACCAGTGAGGAGGAGCGTTTAGGCAGAAAGGGGAGCTGCTCGCAGGACTTTGTTGACTCTTTTGTTGGGATAAACTCATTCACGTCACAAACTCCTGCTTTTCCGAACAGGTATGACTCCCTGAGCGTCTCCCCTTTATTGGTGAAAATGCTGGACTCCTCTCGAAGAAGTTCATCATCTTCATCTTTGCGTTTTAAACAGCTCTGGTCCACATTTCCATTCTCAACGTCGTCCACAAACTGGCTGATATAGCTTCTCGTGGCATTCCGTCGGTTCTCCTCCTCCTCCTCTTTGCTTTTTGTTTTATTACCGATGGTGGTTTCCGTGAATTTCAGAGGTGAGCGGTTTATAAAACATGGCTGCTCCTTGTTCTGAGATGAGGTGGTGAAAGTCCCACATTGAAGCTCATCCCGTAGACCTGCTTCTGTTTTAGATGATGAAGAGGAGGTCCGAGGAGTCCGGATCCAGCCCTGCAGCTCCCTTTTCATGTACTCCAGCCCTAAGATGTAAGACCCCTCCATGTCATCTTCATCATCATCCTCATCGTTGGCAGAGGAGGTGCCACTCAGCCTCTCCTCCTCTTCGTCCTCTCCATCTCGGACTCCCAGCTCCTCCTCAGTGAGCGTCAGTGTGGATGAAGACAGGAGGTCACTGTCATCTTCGTCTTCATCAGTACATGCGGACACATTTACCACCATGCTCAAACTGGCAGCGTCTGCCTCCTCCGGTCCTGCTCGGCTGCTTCCATGCTTCCGTCGGTACGAGTTGGCGTTCGCTGGATCCAAGAAGAGGTGGCGCTGATTTTTGGCAAAGTCTTCAGAGCCTAGAGATGAGTCTTCGGTGCTGCTCAGCTCAGTTAGTGATGCAGTTGCAGAACTCTCATTAATTAAAGATGGTGGACCTTTACGTGAAATCCCAGAAAGAGGTGCATGTCGACCCCCAAGGGAGGGGGAAGCAGGAAGTCGCGGAGGGGAGCAGCTCTGAAGTGTCATATCTGATACACTCCGGGTCATCTTAGCTGTTAACGGACTCTGGATGTTCTCCAGACGCTTGAGGAGATCCAGAGTTCTCCGGCTCAGCTCCTCAGATGAAGGTTCTCCTTGCTGGTTCTTTGTCTGATCCCAATCTTCGTTTTGTTTGAAGTTCACCTCCCTGAGGCTACCCATGGTGCCTCCTCCAGCCTCCCCCTCAGGGCTCCGTCCTGGGACCAGGCAAGTTTCCAGGGAGGTGCTACGGTGCAGAACCTCTTTAGAGTTCGGGAATAACTCAACACCCAAAGCTAGGAGTGACTCCAGAGATGAACCCTGTGATAAAACTGGGCTTGAAGCCTGGTGGAGGTCAGGAGGAGTCGCCAAACCTTCAAAGTTGTACTGGTCAACTTGTTTCAGCAGCTTAGAGGAGCTGATGCTGGGGCCTCCTGTTTCGAAGTCAGAGTCAGAGTCAGCGGGCGTGAGGATGCCACGACCGTTGATGAGGATCTCCACGGCCTCCCCTCCTCCTCTCCTGGGCCTCCTCCACACCTTCTCCTTCAGGTTCTCCTCTGTCATTTGGTGGTGTTTGGTGACATCCTTCCTCTCTTCCTCCTCCTGATCCTCCTCTTCTCCCTGGATTTCAGAGTTGGTCGTTATTGTCTCTGTGTCTCCAGTATCGATGCCGCTCTCGCTCCCCGACCTTCGACTGCTTGCTGATTGGCTGCTGCGCCTTCCACTTCCTCTTCCCTGAATCAAACCCCCAAGGAGGTCCGGTAGGGATTCAATGGAGGAGAATGAGGAGTCCTTGCTCAGGCTCTTTAGGAGGAGTTTTGTTTTTCTTGTTTTGTTTTTGTGCATCAAGGAGGAGCATGGAAACTGAGGCTGCTGGTACAACTCCACGTTATGGAGACTGTAGACCTGGTAGATGTTGTTGTTGTTGTTTGGAGGATTGTTTGCTGTGGACTGGGTCTCTGTTGAGGCTGAAGGTGGATCCAGTTCCATGGGCAAGTTGAGGGTCAGGTCTGGTTCTGGTGCTTCCTGTGGTTCTGATTCGGTGATTGTCATGTCAGTTTCATCCCATTCCCAGGAGTCGTCGGTCGACAGCCCTGTTGGTCCAGCTGGAACTGGACTGAGCTGATGAAGATCCACAAGACCTGGTTCCAGAAAGTTCCCAGGAACCTGATGATAAGAAAAAAATGGAGAAGATGTTTAGTCACTGAAATTCAACCCATACATAGACTTTCGTCTTCGTCAAGAGAATTTCAGTTTCTTGCATTTTTATTTTTTCTTTACATTTTTTTCTTTATTTTTTTTAACTTTTGGTTAAGTTGATTTTTGTCAATTTTATATATATGTAAGTTTTATGTGTAGTCTGAGCTGTTCTTTTCAGATAGTTTCAGTGGTAAAATACACAGGCCTTATCATCATTCTGATGAAAACACTGGTGACTTACAGTCCTCAGATCTGGAAGAAAATTAAGTCATGTTTAATAAATGAAGTCTTGTTTAATACAGAAGCTGAAGGATGTTGGACGTTCAATGACAAAGCATGACATTCAGTGTAGCTTTACTGAACCATTGACTTTTTCTTGTAAATTTGTCCCATTAACACTGTAATCAAATAAAGAAGCAATTCTTAGTTTGTGTTTGTCCTTTGTGGTTTTAATTCAGTTTTGGTGATGTTTATTGTTGTAAAAGCATGTTATGAGTTACTTTTATCATTGAAGGCACTTTGATAAAGGGGTCATGTCATTCACAAGACACAGTGTCTTGAAATCAACTCTGAACCAGGACTCAAACAGACACAGACTTATGTCTCATGGACTTAATTATAAAGCTCTTAAACCAACTTAAAACAAGGATATTATAACTGTAGTTAAAGCAAGCTGTAACTCTGTAAAGTGCATTTAATACAGGACATATATATGCAAAAAAAATCGGATAAGATTTTTTGTAATCCAACCCAGACCACTTACATATGTGGTCCTAAAAGTGATACAGATCCAATGCAACTTCAATCTGAATGGCCAGTTCACATTTTTCTGACTTTTACGCCATTGAAATATGAAAAACATCACAATTCTGCATCCTTCCATGTTTACCCCCATAAACACTGCATAGTCTCCTATTACGTCAGGACCTCATGGGCCCTGTTTACAGCAGGTCTTTATGCACATGTGAGTCACTTCAGAACCTCTTTAATCCATGTGAGTCACTTCAAGTCCTCTTTAGTCCATGTAAGTCACTTCAGCAATTCTTTAGTTCATGTGGGTCACTTCAGGACCTCTTTAGTTAATTTGAGTCATTTCAGAACCTCTTTAGTCCATGTGAGTCACTTTAGGACCTCTTTAGTCCATGTGAGTCACTTCAGGACCTCTTTAGTCCATGTGAGTCACTCCAGGACCTCTTTAGTCCATGTGAGTCACTTCAGGACCTCTTTAGTTCACGTGAGTCACTTCAGGACCTCTTTAGTCCATGTGAGTCACTTCAGCAATTCTTTAGTTCATGTGGGTCACTTCAGGACCTCTTTAGTTCATGTGAGTCACTCCAGGACCTCTTTAGTCCATGTGAGTCACTTCAGGACCTCTTTAGTCCATGTGAGTCACTTCAGGACCGCTTTAGTTCATGTGAGTCACTCCAGGACCGCTTTAGTTCATGTGAGTCACTCCAGGACCTCTTTAGTCCATGTGAGTCACTTCAGGACCTCTTTAGTCCATGTGAGTCACTTCAGGACCTCTTTAGTCCATGTGAGTCACTTCAAGACCTCTTTAGTACATGTGAGTCACTTCAGGACCTCTTTAGTTCACGTGAGTCACTTCAGGACCTCTTTAGTCCACGTGAGTCACTCCAGGACCTCTTTAGTCCATGTGAGTCACTCCAGGACCTCTTTAGTCCATGTGAGTCACTTCAGGACCTCTTTAGTTCACGTGAGTCACTTCAGGACCTCTTTAGTTCATGTGAGTCACTTCAGGACCACTTTAGTTCATGTGAGTCACTCCAAGACCTCTTTAGTCCATGTAAGTCACTTCAGAACCTCTTTAGTCCATGTGAGTCACTTCAAGGTCACATTCAGTTCAGACTCAAAACAAATATAAGTCGCATTTATTGTGGAATATGAACAAACACACAAAAAAAACCTATTTCACCCAAAAATCCGAACTGTGCATTCAGACGTGTTGTGAACAGAGCCCGTCCTTCTTGATGTGCTGTAAATCCACACCGTGTCGGCGCCATTTCCCGTTGGACACCGTGCGACTTGTATTTTTGTTGTTTTGTCTCTAAACTCATTAAAGCTGAGTGTTTCCGATCCGTCCTTTTCCTCGAAAGCCGTCTGGGCTCAAGCCTCGGTGTGAAAGAGACGCTCTGACAAATACACTCTGTGATCATTATAAAAAAAAAAAAAATGAAAAGAGTAAAAAACCAGCCCACCCCAAAGCAATTGCTCATAAATCTCAACACAAATTATTCCGCTCTGGAACAAAGCGATGAATTATTCAGAAACGACTTCTGAGAGAAAGAGCACGAAGCTGAAAACCCCAAAGTAAATACGTAATCAAAGCCCTCGGAACGCAGGGCTGTCTAAAAATATGCTTAGACACAGGAATTCTTCCTTCCACAGACATAATTATACAAATTGCTCGGCGTCTCGTTAACAAGAGAGGGGGGTAATTCGTATTAGCCATTCATAGTCTATTAATCTAATAAACTAGTCGACTGTGAGTGCGTGCGTGCGTGTGTGTGTGTGTGTGTGGTGTATGTAATGAATTTCTATTAGATTTGTGTTTATTCCCCGTGTGCTGATAAGGGAGATGGCGGGTAATGACTGAACTGGGTTTTACCGCTGTACTCGCATTCAAAAACACATGGTGTGGTGGCGGTGACAAGGGGGCGGGGCTAACTGCCAGCCTAATCCAATCACATCCAGGATCTGATGACCTTGGGAAACGTCAGATAGAATTTACATCTGTAATGTGTGCCTTTTGTCGAATTCTGCAACAGTTTATCGCCGAATTGGTGGGTGTTTGTTTTGCTTTTGTTTTTTTACAACCCTTAATGCAGGAGGGGGCGGGTTCAAAACCACACTGCCAAAGGGGCTGATCTGGCCCATGGGATGAATTTACAAAACTGACACTGAAGATATGAATGATTAAGTAGATTTAGTTTCTGTTCCACATTCATACCAACATGATAAAAAGTCAAATAATGAGATTTAATTGATAAACTATGAGTTGGAATTTTTTTTTGATTTAATGAGAAAAAAATAATATTACATTATGTCTATAAATGATGACAAGGGCAATTTTTTTCTCTTTGTTTATTGCAAAAAATCACATGAAATTGTGAAATATTCACATTTACACAATATTCTTTAATAATAAAATGTGAACAAATATGAACCTAAAATATTTTCATAGAAATCAGTGTAATTGGACCAACATTCTATATGTTACTAAATATGTGTATAACTGAAAAAATCTGTCAAACGTCAGTCCAACTGTTTAATTCAATATTTTTTATATGTTCAAGGTTTTTTTTTTTTTTTTTACATCTATTGTCCATAAATTATTTCTTAAATGTCACTAAATAGTTCCTCTTTAGGTGATTCTGTCTTATTCAAAGTGTAGTGAAATATTTGGACTAGAAATGACAAAAATACATTTGGTCAGATGTAGATGTTTTTCCAGAGTTTGTTTGTTTGTTAATTCATGTGTGTAATTACCTCTGCTAAGGAGGTATTACATTTGTTTGTTTGTCTGTCTGTCAACAGGATTACACAAAAACGTCTGAATGGATTTTGATTAAACTTTCAGGAATGATAGATCAGGGGTCAACAAAGAACCCATTAGATTTTGAGCAATGAAGGTCAAAGGTCAAGGTCATACTAAAGGTCAACAGCTAAAACACGTAAGTGGTAATATCTCAGGATTCAGAAGCGATAGAATCTGGCGGGTTTTCCATTGACCTTCAGACATCAGATGGGTCGATCACATCACTTGGCAGAGGTCTGCTGGCTCTGACTATCTTGTTGTAATTATGTTTCCATTTAACAACCTTGAGTTTACAAACTTATAAATAAAATGTATTATTATTTGTTCGTTCATTCATCTGTTCATTTATCCATTCATACTTTCATTTATTCATGCAGTTCTTCATTTGATCATTCATTCATATGTTCATGCATGCATTCATTAATGCTACATCATTTCTTTCATTTATCAGACTGTTTTTTCCTGCCCCCACCCCCCAACCGTATACAGTCAGTTTTGAATGATCAGGTTCTTGTTCTTATTTCAGATCTGCATGGACTCCTTGACTTAAAGTGTTGTGGTTCCAGGTTTCCTTGGCCCAGGTTTCAGGTTTGTTTGTTCATTTGTGTGCATGTGACAGGCTCTCAACGGTCTTTTCTTATTCATTTTTTTCTGTCTGGGCTGAAAACTGGAAACTTTTTTCCTATTAGCCATGGTTTGACTGCTCCCATTTGTTAGCATAGCATCTGTTGGAAGGTCCAAGGAGAGCGCCGCCATTGCAACGGCGGGTGATTATTCATGTGGTGCTGCTGCTCCTGGATCTGCCGCCATCGCTGCTGTGGTGCCGTCAAAGCGCTGAGGGAGCCGGCGTCACCCAGATGATTCAGAATGAATAGAAGAGCCCAGATAAATCACCTCTGTTCAGACGCCAGCGCCTCTGCCACCACTTCAGCCGAATCACAAACGGCAAATGAAAACCTCCACATGTTCAACACGACACTGTATATTCTACACAAACTGAAAAGTCACGTCTGAAGCAGAACATCCAGGTCCATGTACTTCAGCGTTCCTGATACTGGTTTTCTTGGGTACTGGTTTGGATGCTGGTTTGAGTCCAGTGGGACTGGTCCAGCCTGGCTCCACCCCCTCTTTCATACTGAGCTACATCTGAGCAGGAGAAGACAAATAACAGAGGCCAGCGTCTCTGACCTCGCTGCCTGGCTGGAGAGTAATTTCACTTCTACTGGAGATGGGAGAGGAATAAAGAGAAGGGCCAGGGTATGGGGGGGGGGGGGGGGCATACATCCAGGTGGTTAAGTTTATAAATGAACACTTCTGTCCAGTGATAAAACGATTGTCCTCTCCTGGTCCAGCAGATCCCCCACTACCTCAGTCGAGTGTGTGTGTGTATGTATGCTTGTATTCATATCTTTACGGGGACGTTAATATGTTTCCACAGTCAAACCATGGGGACCTCTGACACCATGGGGACCAAAATCCAGGTCCCCATGAGTGTTACATATAAATGTAGGTTCCCACTAGTAAAATATAAATTTGTGTGAAGTATGCACATTTATGCAAATTATGTCTCGATAAACACATTAACTTGTTTTTTTTTCTTTTCTTGAAGTCCCCATAAAGCATGGGGGGAATTTATTTTTCAAAGGTTTGAAGATGTGTTTCCTTTTTTTAAGTTAATTAATCAATTAAATAATCAATTTTTTACATATTTTTTAATTTACATTTTTCAATTTTTTTTTATTTTTTATTTTCTCCATTGCTATGAGGATGTTTAACTCTCTGAAGGCTGAGAAAAAACTGCATTTCACATTTTTAGATTATTGTATTGATATGGATGGAGGGACAGTCTGGTGTTTATTTCCGAAGGGAACTAAACCTATAATTGATAAAAACAATAGAATTATACAAATCCATTATCATTTAATCATATAAACTATGCTGTGACTGAAAATGATCAGAAGCTTTGGCAGCAACAAAGAAAAGTAATTAAATAATATCTGACATCCATGAACATAATGTGAATTATAAGGAAAGTTGTATATAACTACATTATGTCTAATTATATATTGTATTGTTCATATTTAGTGCACACACACACACGCAGTTGATTATGATGTAAAATTCTATATATAATAAACATATTGATGATATATTAGTATTGTATAAATATAGTTTGTGTGTTTGATGTAATATGTTGATTTTGTTGAAGGAATGAATGAGCTTTTGCTTGAACTGCCTCCATTTGGAAAATATGATGGAATCTGGATACATTTATGTGAAATAAATCTTACTAAACTGAAGTTGAGACCCATATACTGAAGAAACAGGAATTAAAAATATAGATGTTAGAGATAAAATAAAATGATCCAGAAAAACAGCTTATTTTAGTTGGTAAATATACAGAAAATATCTTAAAATATACTATACATGACAAAAACAAATATTTATTACCTGACAGAATCATATTAAACCTGATTTGAAAGTGAATTACAGATGAACCTCAACTCTAAAATTGTTGGTGTATATGAAAATGATTGTTTGGCATCTATTGGATTAAAAAGAAACATTTAATATAAAACCTAAAAGGTAGATGCAATATTGTGATGTCAGACTAACTTTAACTCCTTCACTGTTTGAATATCACATGACTCCCTGACCCTCCGATTGGCTGTCAGAGTCAGCTGATCATGGCTGACCATGGGGTTCTCACCTGTTGTTCTCCCAGCTCCCTCTTTAGTCGATTCTGCCACTGCAGCGCCTGCATCACGATCGCCTCCCACCGCCGCTCCAGGTTGATGGACAGCAGCTGCAGGGCCTCCTGGTGCTGCTCTGCCTCTGGGCCCACCTCCACCAGGGGGCCCGGCTGTAGCACACAAAGAAACAGTGTCAATACAGAGAAAAGACTTTCCTCAGAGTGGGTTCAGTTTAAAAAGACAGACAACTGATGCAGTGGTACAAAGGAAATGGATCAAATGAAGACCCATCAACAATCATAGTTTTACTTAACATTCATTCAGTATCATGTTATTACTGATGACAAACTCTGTCAAATACTTATTTTCTCTGTATGTCATATGAAACAAAATGAATAAGCAACAAAATGAACAGAAATTAACTAATCCCCTAATAAAATGAACACAATCCAATAAGATAACTGTAAGATCAATAAGAATCAACAAAATATCAATAAAATTAACAAAAATAAACACAAATTCAATAAAAGGGTCAGTACCTCAATGGCAGTCAACAACATATTAACAAAATCAAGAAAATAAACTAAATTTTAAAAATTAACACAAACTCAATGAAATAGTCAGTAAAATATTTGTTAATTGTAATGATTATTTATTCAATAAAATGAACAACAACAACAAACTAAACTAAAACTGAACAACCTATGAAATAAAAACAATTCCAATAAAATAGTTAATAAAATGAAGCGTACAGCATGAATACTTTCGGTAAAGGTTTACAAAACCATAATAAAATGGAACTCGGTCGGTTTTCATGCACCTGACTTTGCTGCAGCAGCTTCTGACAGAGTTTAAGAACAGACGAAACTCCACGACGTCGAGCTCGAATCTCTGAACACAGAGACTGAAAAAGAAGAAGAAGCAACGTTTGCAAATCCAACAGTCAAGCAGGCGAATGTTTAGTTCTGCAGATAGAAAAATAAGTATATAAATAAAAGGTTCTGCAGATGTTGAATCAGCATCAAACACTGGGTTTAGTTTAGTTTTAGTATGGACTCTGATCAGACAAAAACTATGACATTCATGACTAAAATAAATGAAATCAACAAACTTAAACAAAATGATCAACATAATTAATAAATTAAGTCAAACTAACTGCAAAAATTAGACTTCCATACATTTCCTGAATGAAATGTAACCTGTGTGCTTGTCTCTTGCTGGATCGCTGGAGTTGTGGCTGGTGAAAGGAAGAAATATCTGCTGTAGACTTCATATGTGGAATCTGTTTGTCAGTTCTATTAAAGCTCCTCCCATTTTCTGTGAGTAAGGTTTTTTGCATTTTATACGAAATCTGTGAATTGCATTGTCAATCCTAATAGATTGATTTCGAGACCAATTTGCACATTTTAGTGTCAAAACTTTGGGACTATTTACAGGAGTATAGGCCGCATTTTTTCCCAAAGTTTTTTGTATAAGTCAGAAGAATAATAAATACGACGAACAAAATATCCCTGTGCTTTGCATTGCATTCAAGCACATGGGGAATAATCAAAAAATGAACTACAATGAACAAAATAATAAACAAAATGGATAAAATATCACCAATGTTTTTTCAAAAATGAACAAGTAGTGAAGAAATTGAGCAAGAAAAAACACAATTATAAACAAAATGAGAAAAAAATGTATTATATAAAGAAGGAAATCATCAAATTGCATCACAAATTAAATTAAATAAACACTAGTAAATAACTATCAGAAACAACAGAAATAGTTCAATTCAAGGTTAGAAATAAAGATATCAATATATTCAACCTGTATGCTGAGGAGTTTTACATGCAAAGGTCAGTGTGTGTGTGTGTGTGTGTGTTTGCTGATGCAGACGCGTGCACGGCAAACATATGCATGCACTAGTGTGTGTGTGTGTGTGTGTATGTGTGTAACTCTGAACACATTCGAGCCCAAACTACTTATGCTAATCCGCCCCACTCGCTGAAAAGCACTTCCTTTACATTTTCTTTACATTTTTCCAATAAATATTAAACACTATTACAATGAAATGGGATTCTCTCACTCTCTCTTTTATGTGCGTGCACACACACACACACACACACACACACACACACACTGTGGTCATCTTTGTGGTTTAGCATATTCGGTGTCTAAACAGGAGATGGAGATGCAGAATACAGCAGACGGATCAACAGGACAAGCTCCTTGTGTGTGTGTGTGTGTGTGTGTGTGTGTGTGTGTGTGTGTGTGTGTTGTGTTGTGTTATATTGACAGAACAACAAAAAAAATGGAGTGATACTGGCCCTGGAGCGACAGGAAGAAGACTTAACCCTCAAACGCCCAAACGTGTACTGATCTAAACTGTTCAATATAACCTGATCAATACATGGAAACAACTGGTGTCAAATACAGTTTTACATCAATTATCAATAGGATAAAATGTGGAAAAAGTAGTGAAATACCTGAAAATTTTTTTTAAAAATGTACCCAAAACACTTTAAATAAGGCAGAAAAGTGAACAAATCCTTCGAAAATGAGGGAAAGAAAATACTTTATACCATCCAGAAACCTGTATTTAAACCCAGTTATATTGTATACAATATACACTATATTTTGACTGTAGTCATTATTGTTTGCATCTGACTAAGTGTATTTTTCCTCATTTCTAGTTTAAATATCTCATCCCACGTAAGATAAGACAGAATCACCAAAAGAGGAACTTCTCAGTGAGATATAAGACATGATTTATAGATAGTAGATCTGGAAAATTGGATGTAAGAAAGCTGAACAATATCAGTTTCACTGGTTCCATGGATAGATTTGTTTTGGCTCAATTCAAGCAAAAACTGATCTGTTATTTTTTCCAGTATTAGACCAGAAACCCCTGGACTGAATATGTCCACAGAGTTTTGATAGAATTAAAATCTCACTGATGTTTCCCTTCATTTATTCTTTCTCTGTTCTGACTTTAAACCAACATGCATCTTCCTCTTCTCTCAGATTTTCTCAGCTCATCTTCCTCCTCCTTCGTTTCTGCCTCTTCCTCCTCCTCCTCTTTTCTCTCCAGCCACTCCAGAGCTTTCCATGTATTTTGGAAGGAAAAGCTTTTGAGCAAATATTTGTGTCCTGTGTCTGTCGAACCTCTGAGTCAATATGGATCCAGCCAGGCTCGACCAGAAGACGGATCAGCGCCGGAAAACTATCAGGGCAGAAACAATACGGACTGAGGATCTGCTGGTTCTGCTTCTGTGTTCACAAAGACAGTGTGAGAGATGAGGGGTTGGGATGTGAACCTGACCACCCTGAAACCATAGCCTGGACTGGATTACTGGACTGGACTGAAGTATTGGACTGAATAGGACTGGACTACTGCAACCTGATCACCCTGAGTCGAGAACTGGACTGGACTGGACTACTTGACCCTAACCACCCTGCCTGGACTGGATTGACCTGAACTACTGGACAGGACTAAAACTACTGGACCTTACTGGACTACTGGAACATGAATACCCTGAGCCCGCAGCCTGGATTGGACTGTCCACATGTACACAGGTCTGGGTCCATGGGAGGTTCATGGTCCGTTCATGGAAAATGAGCTTCAGTCACATGACAATGACCGTGATTAAATTAAATCTGAAGGTTGGTTTGAAGACTTTGTCATTTTGTAAAATGCTCCAGGATGTGAAATAAACACTAAAAAGGTGTATGAAGACATTCCAGGTTCACATATTTATTTTATTTATTTAACTAGGAAAAAAGATTCCATTGAGATTCAAAAGCTCGTTTTGAAGGGAGTCTTGGCCAAGAGGTAGCATCGAATGTAACAGACATTTACGTGACAAACTGCCAAACACAAGTGCAAGTCAGTGAGTTCGTCTGTAGCATTTAGAGCTTTCATTTAGAAGCATCTAATATTTTCAAAAAGCACTTTAGTAACTTCGCGTTGTTTTAAATGTGAGAAAAAATAAACTTGATCTTACATCGTATTACAAAATATCTAATGTACTGTATCATACTGTAAAGTAACGCATCATACTGTCCTGTACCATACTATGCCATATATCATATCATATCATACCGTGTCTTATCATACTGTATTTTGTGGTTAGTTTTTCGGTTTTACAGGGTTAAGTCAATTCAAAATGTCATGATATTTATGGGTAGCTAACCCTGATGCAGACAACAGATCAGTCCACTTGTTGGTTGTTTCACCAAACAGCGATCAGAAGAGCCTTCTGTCATTTAGTTTATCATGAGTTTTGACTTTAGAGGCACCTTGCGGAGTTGTGTTTACTTCTGATACTTCCTCTCATTTTTAATTTAACAAATAAGGGATTGTTTTACTTATTATTATGCCTCAACGGGGGCTTATCACCAAGTAAAACAGTCCGACAACCCAAACAAAACCCCCTCCGTGTGGTCACACTCAAGGTCGAACGACAGGAGGGATGGGAAATGAACGAGTGATGTCTTTATCTCTTCTTTTTATTCTCTTTCTCCATGTGTCACTCAACGTCATCTTTCAGTGAGGGTGACCGACTTGGGATAAACAAAAAGAAGAGGATCTGCTCTTGTCCTCCTTTAATTCCCCCTTCGCCCTCTCCATCCTCCATCCTCCATCCCCCTCTTCTTAAATCTCCCTCTCCTAAAAACAAAATCCTCTTAACTCTCCTCCACCTCCTCATCTCCACAATCTAATTACCGAGA
>CM035804.1:41939557-42052057 GCA_020466265.1 Siphamia tubifer
TCTTGTTCAGCTAAATGTTATTACACAGCAAAAAGTGGTGTAAACTTTGTGGGTGTGTAGTTGTTGTGCATTTGTGTTGCGGTTTGTCCAACCTGTAGCGAACATGCATCCTGGGCTTAAAGCAACACTTGAGCCATAAAGGCCCCTTTAAAAACAGCTGAATCCACACTAATCCTGTACTCAACACCAGGTACAGGACACAAGTTCCACTAGGGGGTCATATCACCGCCTGCCTTCTCCAACCCACAATCCATCTGTTTCCTGCTCTGAGGTTTTTAACATCACATATAAATGACTTTGAGAGTCAGATGGATTCGTTAAGGGCTTTTAGAGCAATTGACTGAAAATGACTGTAGAGGACAAGGCTTCCACACGTTAAACGGCTGTATTCAGGATGTCGATGGTAAAACCACAGACATTTAGTCCAAAGATGACGACAGATTCTAGACTGTTGCTCATCTCCAGGGACAACCTGTGATGAGGACAGAGGTTCAGGTCAGATTTTCAAAAAATGAAAATCTAACAAAGATCATTTTCATTCGTTCCATTGATACATTTTGGTTTGAATTAAGAAAAAAATCTTGAATTCAGAAAACAAGTAAAAATGATCAGATTTTTCAGAATTATTGTCTAGAAATGAATTCTTATATCTCACTAAGAAGTTACTCTTTAGGTGATTCTGTCTGATTTCAAGTGTGCTGAGATATTTAGACTAGAAATTAGAAAGAATACACTTGATCAGATTTAAATTTTTGCAGACTCAAATATTTAGTAATTTTTTCCGCGTATAACAAAGTGTAAGTGACATAGATGTATTTCATCATAACAAAAGTACCAAACTCTAAACTCTAAAACTCTATTCCATTGATTTCTGGTTTATCTCTCTAGACTTTGCCCAAAGTTGTGCTCTGAAAATATTCACAACATCAATAACAAGTGAACTTACATTCAACCAGCAGAAGTAGCAGCACTTCAGTTTTTTGGACAGAAAAATTCATGTTAGAGTGGTAGAAAAACCATATGGGTAACCCATGTTGTGGGGAAAACAGAACGTTTTGCATATATATATATATATATATATATATATATATATATATATATATATATATATGAAGACTTCAGGACCCAAACCCTTCAAATAAACTTAATCAAACAAACTTTGGGTTCAACAGGAACCTGGATCTGTGTGGCAGAACTAAGAGTGTGGCCTCTACACATGGAAATGGATCAGAGCTGACATAATCAGCTCTTATTGATTATTGTAAGTTATTAGACGCAGTGTTTTTTTTTTCTGCTCTAAACATACAGCGACATTTTAGGGATGAAAGCTTTACTCTTAAAATATTCAGCAGCAGTAAACAAATGGAGGCTATATGAAGTCTGTGAGTGAAAGCATTTACTGTTCGGGCTAATGCAGCCCCTGAACGCAGCGGCGGCGACAGTTAAAATGCTGCTATCAATAAAAGCCAATCTCCTGGTGTCTGTCCACATCCCTCTGAGCATTCGTCTTTCCACTCCTTCTCTCATTCGTCTTTCTTTTTTGTTTCGGGCTGAATCACTTCACAGTCTTTGTTTCAGTCTTTTTTTCTCTTCTGTATTTTCTTTTCTTCTTCCTCTCCATCTTTCGCTCCGTCTTCATCCTCGTCTCACTGCTGTTGTAGATCTTCTATTGTCTTTTTCAGAGGTTTCAGATTTAACTGTTGCATTTGTTTTTTCTTTTCATTTGTCTTCTCTTCTTCTGTGGTTCAAATCAAACTTTATCAAACTTCATCAACTATAGCTTAATTAGCTTAGCGTTGTTAGCTCAGCTCTCTTAGTTTGGCTCAGCTCTGTAAACTATTTTACTCTGTTCTTTAAAAAACATAGAACAAAACAGCAAAGTATATTTTGCAGCCCTGGTAAAAACTATGACCTACATTTAGAAGGCTTCCCATTTAGAATCATTGCATTGAATTTCAAGTATTTATTTTCATCACTAACTCCTCCTGACGGCACCACAGGGTGTGGTGGAACACAAGCACATGTACTGTTCTTTATTAAAGTTTTCTATCTGAATCAGAGTATTTCCCTTGGACGTGGTGATCCGGTACAAACCCACTGGTGACCCTCGCTCCTCAGTTCCTTCTTGGCTGTGGACTGAGTGGCAGGTTGTTGAACCGAGGACGACGGTTCATGGTGGATACGAACAAATGACTTTATTCATGACATGAACAAAAGTATGTGGACACGTTGGATCCAGGTGCTTGTGTTTTAACAGTGTCTGGGATCAAAACAACCAGGACTAATGTCAGAGAAGACTTTAAATTATGGGATAAATGTCAGTGCATTGGTTCCTTCGGGTTAAATTTTGGGTTAAATTTTGTTTCCAAAATGACTCGAAGGTGGATGGGATTAAATTTAAATCACCATTAAACTTTAAGGAAATATTGATGTTGTTATCTTTATTCTGCATGAAACATTGATACTTAGATCGACTTAGATGTACAACATTCCAAATCACAATCGAGGATAATTACATATATTTTTAAAAATCAATGTTGAGAGAAATTAAATAAAAATGTGTCCCGATTATGTGCGTTAAGTCTATGATGCATTTAATGACAGTGTGTCAAAGATCCCTGCTCTGTCTGACTCAACTCTCTTCTTTTTCACATAATCCTTTGCTCTTCCCTCTCTCTCTTTCCATCTGTGTTTTTTTTTTATTATTCTCCATGTCCACAGATGAAAGTGCTGCTGTTTTCTCTCAGATGAAAGTCCGAGGTGTTTTGTTGACGCCATTACCGTGGCAACACCTCACCTGTTTGACGGCCTCCAGCCCGTAACAAGCAGCTCTTAACGAGAAAACACCTCTTCAGAATGCTGCCACCAACGCCACGCACACCGGACACACCCCATAAACAAACAGTGAGCGGAGTGCCGACGCACACGCCTAATCAAAGCCACGCAGACACAGAGCTGTGTGCTCATGGCGGGGAGTCGGCGGATCTTTAATCCTCAGCAGGCAGCAGGTATCGATATCAGAGGCTCGCTGTCATCCTCTATTAGCTGCCTGAGATACGTTGAAGGGGGAGGGGTTTCACATGGCCAGATGGATGAGGTGGTGTCGGCACCTGAAGGGGCTCATATGCATCACCATTTCATCAGATTCAACTCTTTTTAAAACATCATAAAGTCTCACTCTTCTCTTCATCAATTTCATTAAAACTGTTGTTTTTTGCTGAAAACTTTTTTTTTTTTTTTTTTTACTGAAGACATGTTTTTTTCCAGCAAAGTGAAAGTGGTTTATTACAAAAAAGAGAAAGAGATTTTATCGCAACTAGAGTTACATGGATAAACTAGAAAAGCACTCATAGAGCACAGACTCCAACAAGGCAGATCAGCCCCCCCACCCCACCCACTTCTGCAAACAGTGGTCTGCACTGACCAACACAATGAAATACATGTGTGTACTCCTCTTATACCTCAACCAATCACCACCAAAATGTAATAATTTGTTCCCTGAGCCAGTATCAACATTTCCTGAATATTTCAGCCAAATTTGCCCATAACTTTTTGAATTATCATGCCAGACAAACAAACAAACAAAGACACAGATAAACACCAGCAAAACATAACTCCACCCTTCCTTGGCATTAGGGCCCTGAACATTGCGGAGGAGTGCACATAAGCTGCAGTCACGCAAAATAACATGTTTAAAATCAAAGCTAGAAATGATTCACTGACTATCGTATATATATGCGAGATGAGGGGAGGTCTCACGAGGGGATCCTCTCAGCACCGAGCAGCTGACCCTGTGACCTGCCAAGGTTGAATCCCCTGCATTGACTGCGACGGACTCCCTTAAGGTAGGGTAGTTGTTGACTATCGGCCTCCTGCCCGTATTAAGCCTTAGTTTACCACCCGCTGCTGCATTCCCAAACAACCCGGCTCTGAGAAGACCCTGGCATGACAGGGCCATTATCAGCCTCACGCCACCCACGAGATGCGCTGAGCCTCGATCAGAAGGACTCACATCCCCAAGCAACACTGGGCAAGCGGTCATCTGTACGCCACATTTCAACACATGTCTGAATCCTGCGGGACTTGTGGGCAGGAGTGGGACTGAAAATCATAATTCTTTGCGGGAGCGGGCAGGAGTGGGACTAGTAATTGTGTCCCATGCAGACCTCTACTTGGCAGAGAAATAACCTGGATATTGACAGATGTTACAAGAGAAGAGTTTAAACAAACGTGTATATGTGGTTGTGTGTCTGTGTGTAGTTGTGTCTGTCGTTATCTCAGTTCTAATTCAATTGTTTTCTGTTTTTTCTGTATTTTAAGGAAATGATTAGATATGTGGAAAAAGGCATATCTTTGCATGATTGGCACTTGGAGCAGCCAATCACAGATCAGATGGATGTTCAAACAGTGTGAGTTTTCCAACTAAATACACATTTGTTGTTTTTAGTGCAAATCTTTAATTTTTTCTACCTATCAATATTCCTCTCCTTGTCCTTATCCTCCTTTTTCTTCTTCTTTCCCTTCCTCTGTCCTTTCTTTCTTTGTTTAATGTCTCCCTCTCCTATCCTCCGTCCACTCTCTGACCTCATGCTGTTCACCGTTGACCTCTTGTCTCTGTCCCAGATGCAGCGGAAGATTAGCATCTGTCCGTCCGTCCATCCCCTCTGTCCGTCCCTGTTTCCATCTCTTTGTTGTTTCTTCTTCTGTCCTCGCTGTATTTCTATCCTTCTCTTTTTCTTGTTATATGTCCAGCTGATTCCTCCGTCTCCTGCTGCTGATAGTAGATGAACCTGTACTCCCCCACTGTTTGCCCCCCCCGCTTTCACAGTCCACCTCCATCCCATCACCCCCACCCCCCACCCCCCTATAAACCCGTCCAATCCTGCTCTTTGCCCTCCAGCTCTCCTCCATCACTCCCAACACACATCTTCATCCTCTTCTTCTTCTTCTTCTTCTTCTTCTCCCTGTGGTTTGACCCCACCCCCCACCCCCACGCTTGTTGCTCCACCCACCTCACCTGCTGACCTGAGACATAACCTGCCGTTGGATTTCATTAATCCTCTGAAACCCTGTCTGACTGAAATTACATTCAAACAGAAAATCCCATTTTCTAAAAACTTCGATGATACCTGGATCGCGTTTTCAAAGACAGTGGATTTGTTTTTGAAGATTCAAATGTTTTTTTTGTTTTTCTTAATCAGACAAGAGGAAGAAAAATACATTCACAAAAACAGTCCCGGTGGCCCTGTACAACAGCATCTGTTCTGTGGGCAATGTCTTCTATATCAGGTTCTGTTCTATGTTCCAGTCCTGTGGTCTGGATGCACATCAATCTAACTATAGAAGTGGGTGGGACTTTGACAGGAGGAGAACTCAACTCATCCAAGCACAGTTCATATATGACTTCTATCAGTAATCAATAGGAACTAAACTAATATCTGGAACCATTTATATGTTCAGACATGTACAAACTATTCCACAAAGGGCAGGTGTGGCTGTAGGTTTTTGTTCCCATCATGCAAGAGTTCACAGTTTGACCAATCAAGTCTCTGAAGATTGAGATCACTTGATTAACTGAGTCAAGTCTGGTGTTTTGCTACTTGGTTGGAACAAAAACCTGCAGCCACACCAGCTGTTTGTGGCATAGTTTGGACATTTATGTTCTAAACCATCCACATATGGGCAGGTAAAAGGAACTGAACAGTTGGAAGATTAAAACAAAAATTTACACAAATCATAAAGATGAAATGAACCCAAAAAGTATTTTTGGGTTAATTTCTTTTTAGAAAAGTTGACAAAATAATCATCCAATAATTATAAGTGAAGGCAAAAAACTGTAAAAGATTGAAAAATATAAATTTCTCAAAGCTGTGAACAACCTTTATAGACATTTTCCTAAATAATATATATAAATAATAAAATATGGATTGAAATTGAGCAGTAATTTAAGAGAAAAAGTTTGAAAAATCTAATGAAGATGATGTCGACGAAAATGATGAAGAGTTTTAACGGACTGGAAACATTTAGTGAATAAAGTAGGGGTTTATGACATTTACAAGGATAGTTTTAGTGTTGGATGTGGCACCAGTATTCAGTCCAACTATCATGTGTGTGTGTGTGTGTGTGTGTGTTTTTAAACTCTAAATATCGTATTTAACCCCAGGTGGTTCAGTTTGTCCTTAAATCAGCGTTTGTGTGAATCCTAATCAGGTGTGTGGTGCCAGCGTGGGTGGGAGGTGGACTCCATTAATTCTATGTCGCCCTCAGCGTCTCCTCTACAACGGGGAGTCATCGGAGGCCCGGGGCCGAATGGGGAACCGGCTGGTCCACGTCCACCGGGAACCTTAATTCAATTAACACCAAGGTTCAACTCTGAGGAAACGCAACAGACGACAAAGACAGACAGCGTTTAGATCTGACCGGCGACGGCAACATCTGACATGTCCATGAACGCTGTTTATTATGGGATGGTTTACCGATGAGTAGAAGGGAGTTAGTGTAGGAATTTATCACTGTTTATTAACAGTGGTTGGGAGAGATTATTGTAATCACTCTGTCTGTGTGTGTGTGTGTGTGTGTGTGTGTGTGTGTATCATCAGAGACATATCATGCTATAACTCAATGAATTCTTCAGGTAACACCATGAAATTACATGGGGATATACATATAGCTAATGCGCATCAGATGCAGTGATCCAGTTGAGTAAAGGTCAAAGCTCAAGGTCGCAATTAACTACAAGGTCAAAATCACATTATAGGTAATTTAAAAACAGATGGTCACAGAAATGTCAGATTGGTACCAAATGATGTGGAATGAAGATTTCTACTATTTCGCAGAATTGGTGTTATCACCTACGACAAATAGTTTTTGAGATCTCTGGAGGTCAATGGTGACATGTTGCAGAATTAACTTCTGTAACACGGTTTGTCTGTGTTCAGCATAGACATATCATGCTATAACATAATCAATACTGGATATATTATCATAATGTTACAGGCACTGATGTATATATACATATAATGAAATTATCAATATTGCTAAACCTCAAAAGTCAAGGTCACATTTAGTAGAAAGGTCAAAATCACATTATTGGCTCTAATTCAAGAACGGGTTGTCATAGAAACTTGAGATTAACACAAAACAGGGGCAAGATTAGGCATTCTCTGAATACTTGTTATGGAATGGTTTTAATGGAAGGATAAGAATTTTCAAAAATAGACAAAAATTAGCAACTGTTGAATTTAGACAAACTGAAAAAAAATCTGACCTTTAGCAACAGGAAGTTGTGTGTGTGTGTGTGTGTGTGTACATTTGTGTGTGTATGTGTACAGTTTTGTGTGTGTGTATGTGTATTGTTGTGTGTGTTTGCGTGTACAGTTGTGTGTGCATATACAGTTGTGTC
This sequence comes from Siphamia tubifer, assembly GCA_020466265.1. Taxonomy (NCBI): domain Eukaryota; kingdom Metazoa; phylum Chordata; class Actinopteri; order Kurtiformes; family Apogonidae; genus Siphamia; species Siphamia tubifer. The sequence continues at coordinate 41,946,960 of CM035804.1, forward strand.
CGATTGCATATAGTTGTGCGTCTGTGTGATTGTGTAGTTTTGTATGGTTGTGTGTAGTCATGTGTATGTGCAGTTGTGTGTAGTTGTGTATACTTGTATGTACGTGCAGTTGTGTGTAGCTGTGTGTGTGAAGTTGTGTATAGTTGTGTGTCTGTACACGTGGCCCCAGTGACCCCAGCCACCCCTGCTGCTTTTCTCATCCATCTGTACTCATTCGCTGCAGCTGCGATCGAATCCGTTTATGAGTCCGATCACCAAAAACAGACAAATGATCGCTAAAAACGGAGCAGACCCCCATACACACGCACACATACCCCACTGACACCCCTCCCTCCATTTAACCTCCCCTTCTCTCTCTCCATACAAATGATGGCTATCAATATTTCCAATCTCCATTCAGCGGCTTGGGTGGAGGTGGCCTCTTTCTGCCTGGACTCATACCATCCTGCTGTGAACCCTGACACAACATGCTTTGTGTCAGGGTTCATTCATCCGCCATCACTACAGAGACACTGGACAACGTCACAAGTCTGGTCCACGTTTGGGTGTGTAGGGCCAGTATTGGAGCACTTTATGTTTAAACCAGACCAGGTGTGTTTTTTTGTCCCAAAGTGTTTGATCCCAGGGTGTTTCTTGTGACGTTTCCTCCTGCTGTGAAGAGTCTAATCATGTGGAAACAGAAGACGCGATGGCAGGAGGAGGTTGACGTTCCACTGGATTAGACGCAGTTATTGGATCCTTTATCAAAGACTAGTTTCAGCTTCAACATTAATTGTAGAATATTTCCTTTTATCAAGACAAAAAAACCCAGCACAAATGGGTAAACACACACATGTGGTGTAGTTTTGTATGTTTCTATGTTTGATCAGATACTCATGAACATCATGAACATGTCATTCTGTTTTCTTTACATTTGATTATGTGATATCAAGGGGAATAGTTCTACTTAGAAATCCTGGGTGTTGTGACACTGTTTTTGCTTTTAGATCAACAAATAATAACCCGACTTTATACTTTCATGCATACAACTTGTTTTTTTTCTGTATTGGACTCAGTCTTGACTCGGACTCGAGTCTTTTTGACTCGGTCTTGCTTGGGCTCGACAAAGGTGGTCTTGATTACAGCCCCTGTCACTAAGACACTGATAAAAGTCTTAAAAATCTTCCATGTCTCTCACTAACTGCACTCTGCTGCTCTAAGCCCCAAACACTTCCATCCTTTCCTCTCACCTGATGCAGCCCTTGACCGTCATGTGTTCTAGACCAATAGAAAGAACCTGACCATAGATAAAAGAGGACAGTTGGATTTTATTAAACCTTTCTCTGAAGTAGAAACTCTTGAGTCAAAGTCTGAACTTATTATTTGTATTTGTCTGCTTTTATGGATGTCTGACTATCTGTGTTTTAACTGTAGATGTAAATGTGGTTCTTAAACATACATGAGTTAATGTACCAGTGTGTGTGGGGTTGTCAGTCACACGGCAGGCCTAGGCCAATCAGCGCAGCTAGCTGTTCGCTGTGTGATGTAGGCTGATTAATATCCTGTTAGCATCCCGTGGCTTTAAGGCTAACTGCTGTTTTCTCTATACATCCACTGTCGCTTTCATCTGCCCTCATTAAGACGAGATAACGGCAAACGCACAAATAACACACACAGAGAACAATGGCTGATTGGACGACACCTCAGTACCGATTTAGAAACAGTTCAAGTTTGAAAAGAAAACTTCAGACAGGATATAGAAATGCATATGACGATCTGTTTGGCATGTTTACAAGAGTTTAGGATCAGCCTATACAGCCTGACGGGATCTGAATGAAGAACTAGAAAATATACAACTTGGACCAGATAAAAAAAAAAGACAATATATAACTACAGATCATGAAAAAGACTAGATAATATACAGCTACAGACTCAGAAAAGAAGAACTAGATAATATAGAAATAAAGACAAATAAAAATGTTTCTCTTTTAAAGAGTCATTTAATGTATATTAAAGGGACAGCTGGTCTATGTCCTGTTCCTTTATTCCTAAAATGTCTCTAAATGTCCCAGACATGAATGAATTCTGTTCAGTTCAAATACTGATATCACTGGCAGTAGACCAGATTCAATATCCACATTTCAATTCCAGTGTCAGCCCCTAAAAATGTTTTGTCATTTGGTGTTTTGGTTGATCCGCTCACCACGTATCTGCCAATCACAGTCAGTAGTGTTTGTTCATACAGTTGGTAGTTGTGGTAGTGGTTCTTAGCTATGGTCTCCTGGGTCCAGCTGTGGTCTCTTCACCTGGGCCTGGGTGAAAACACTGCACATCTGTCCCAAGTGAAGAGACCACGGCCTGGTAGAAATATATATTCTTCATGTTATATATGGTGTGATTTTACATATACATATGGCATTACTTAGCATAAAAGTGTGGTGTGACGTTGTGCAAAAACATGATACGACTTTGAGTCTAAATGTGTTATGTGTCTTTTCATAACCATGGTGTGTGTTTTTGTAAATGTGTGGTGTGTGGTCTTGTAAAACTGTCATGTGTGATTTCGTTAACATGTCATGCACACTTTCGTAAATGCGTGGTACGAATCATATGGATACCGGATGAATGTATGGTGTGTGTTTTCATAAACATTTCATGTGTTTTTTGTAAACATGTCATATGTGTTTTTGTAAATGTCATGTTTTTTGTAAACATGTCATGTGTGTTTTTCATAAAGATCTCATGTGTTTTTTGTAAACATGTCATGTGTGTTTTCGTAAACATGTCATGTTTTTTTCGTAAACATGTCATACGTTTTTTCATAAATATGTCATATGTTTTTCATAAACATGTCATGGTGTGTGTTTTGGTAAATACCTTGAAGCTGCCCAGCTGGGCCGAGGCGTCCTTGTCTTGTCGAAGGCAGGAGTTGAAGATCAGCAGCTCTGTATCCCGTAGCCACGCCTTCAGCTCTTTGATCCGAGCCTCCAGTTGCTCCAGGAGAGAGTTGGTCAGCGGGGATAGTGCTGAGCGGGGCGCGTCTGTGGCCACGCCCACCCGCAGGGTGTCGGCTGACCGGTTCCGCCGGGACGGGCCGGGTCCCGAATGCTCCGATAGGATGTTCTGCGAGGATATGGAACAAAGCCGGTGAGCCGTGTCGATATCCCATCATGCAAAGCAGCGCGTCAGTCAATACGTAGAGAGTCATTAATCACTGAGCTGCAGAAATGCTGGGATCAATAAGAAGGATGGCGCTGATCCGAACACATGGTACCAACATTAATCTGATGTCATTTATGTCACTGTTAGTGTTAAAGATGTAACAATAATCACATTTGTTTCTGTTGGCGCTGATGTGGGTTTATTGATGATTAAGCCAACATAATTTTTTATTCTAATTATTTCAGATTATTATTATTATTAGTATTATTGTAATAATCATCACACACTGCAAATGTTGGCTTTTGGAATAAATTCCTTGTGAGTAAAAAACAACTAAATTTTAACATACATGCGTGACCAATGCATATACTCCAGAGCTGAGTAAAAATTACTTTTTTTTTTCTTAAGTTGATCTTGAACCCCTTTTTCTACCCATACAGAGACATCCGTATAAACTCCTCACTTGTTGTGTAACACCCATTAACAGGTCATATGACTCTAGTTACAGAAAAAAAAACCAAAAACAAACAAAACAAAAAAGACCCACCTCCTGCCAGTGCAAAAACCTTTAATTGAATAACAAAATATCAATGCTTTTCCATTTGCTAAATTTTTATGCACAAGTATTTTGGATTTTTTATTTATTTTGTACATGCAAAGAACAAATAAAAACAAGGCAAAGTCAGATAAAAACAAAATAACATTCAAATTAACAGAATCTATCCTCAAGTACGTACAAGTCTGAATGTTATGTGATCAAAAAGGAGTAGGAAGAAATATAAACTTATTTAATCTCTCACCTCAAGCGTTTCTACACAATTATCACAAAAAACCCCAAAATTTTTTCCCCAAATATTAGAATTGGGCCATAACTAATACAGTATTTAATACAGTATTTAAATCATGCACAACAAAATGATCAGGACAGTTACTTACACAGACTCAAGAATTTTACAGTTTCTTTTCTCCAATAACCTCAGCAGATATACATATGTCAATACAATATTATTCATAAAGATACTATACCTCACAAGAATCAATGCTTTATACCTTTTATTAAACTGAATTATATTTGATATTTGGTTTATCTCCACACTCAATTTGTTCCATATTTTTACTCTACAGATGTTCAGACAGAAACTTTTTAATGTAGCATGCCTTTTATGAACCTTTAAATTCCTTTAAATCCCCTTAAATCATAACCTCCCTCTCTTTCACAAAATATTTCTTGAATATTTCCCGGCAGTAAGTTATTCGTTGCTTTATACATAATTGGAATAATTTGAACTTCACAAGGGCAATGAGTTTTATAGTTTTAGATTGTAAAAATAGTGGCCTGGTGTGTTCACAAAAAAAACAACATTGTGAACAATTCTTAATGCTCTTTGTTGCAGAATAAAAAGTCTTTGTAACAAACTTGTATTTCCCCATACCTCTAAACAGTAACTTAAATAAGGTAAGATCAGTGAATTATCCAGAATGTAAAGTGATTGTTTTAATCTAATATTCCCTTTACTCTGGCCAGAACTAAGATACTACTGGATAGTTTGTTTTGTACATATTGTATGTGAGGTTTCCAGCAAAACATGTTTTGATTCAACCTTTCTATATGTACCCCCTTTATTTGTATCTTTACCTGTTTACTGGTTTTACATTTATCAAACATCATGATTTTTGTTTTACACAGATTAATTCACGTGTTTTTGTCAAACCACAACTTAATTTTATTTAGCTCTGAAGTGACTGAGTCCTAGGCTAGCCGCACTAGACTCCTAGCAGCAGCACGTGTAATGTGCTACAGTTACACTCGATTCAACTTTTGGCTAGATTTCCCTGAAACTGGCCGACGAATCACAGTGAAGTATAGAGTCAGAGGGCAGGCGTAACAAAATGACGCTGCAAAGATTCAGAGAGAAACAAACGGAAGCAACCATAGAAGAAGAGGCCTCCCCTGCCTATGAAGTGTCCCTAGACCTATACATGTAATGAATAGGGATAGTGCAGCTAGGTGAACAAAATCAATAAGTTGCTGTAAATCCTCACCATTTCCTAGAATATTTAAGTCATATGCATATAATATACATTTCACGTCATCACACATTTTACATATATCTGTACATCACATTATAAAAAATTTTGGTCTCAACACTAACCCCTGTGGGACGCCACACAATATGTGTAAATGCTCTGACTGTGACAAGTCTCCCATCTTCAAAAGCTGTCTCCTGTTCCACATATGGAACCCAATTCAGTGGCACTCCCCTGATTCCATGGTGTTCTAGTTTATTAATTAAAATGTCATGGTTTGCTTTTCTTACTGTTTTTTTAATTGATGAAAACTCACACAATGACATTGAGAAAGAGTGCCTACTTTAGCTACACAAGTACTTTGTTTGTTTGTCCATTCAACTGCTTATATGTCATATTTTCTGTCTTCTTAAAGGTCCCTTTTCTCCAACTCCTCATCCTCAGCGTGGACCTCGTCCTGTTTTGTCACATTTCTCAGGATCAGACACTGTTTTCTGTCTTTGTTCCCACTTTAACAAACAGCAGTAATGACGAGCCAAACTTCCGCCGCTGCTCATGGTGCCCTGCATGGGTCCTGTCCACATATTTGCATATGTATGCATTTGTACAAAGCGGTGGGTTTGTGGAAGCTCTGCCTCCTGAGTGGAAACAGTCCTTTAGCCCAACAGTGGCAGGTAAAACTGGCCCATTAGACCACAGAGAGGACGGTAATAGGACCCCCTGACCGCTCAAATGGGCAGGTAGCTTTGTGTTTAGACGACGAGGCGACAATTACCAGCCCGCAAGAGGAAGGTGAATGTACAGCAATGAGGATTTAAGAGGACAGCGTTTAAGGAACACAAAGTAGATGCAAAAACAGCATTTGTTTGGGTGAACTTTTTCCCATCACAACAGGAGGCAGAGAGAAACAACTGCTTTCAACAGACATACGTTTGTTTTTTTCTACAGGTTTGAACGTTTTAACCCTTTGATGTGCGAGTGGTTGTAGCCTCCACTCTGACATGACTGAGTCAGATGACACACTTATCACACTTTCATCAGGTTAAAAATATATTATTTGTTTCACAAAAGAATAGTTTCATGTTTTTATTTGTATTAAACATTTTTAACAAATAAACTAGACATCCATCCACACATTTGCTAAAGGAACTGTAACCCGTGTGGGGGGTCATGACTAAGTGTCATGTAAAAGGAAGAAATAGCTCCTGTTTATTTCATATGTAGAATCTGTGCATCAGTGTTTGTGGACTGACATTACCATAGACTTTGTGCAGACACACTGCAACAGCATTTCCATGATGGCCAGCTGTACACTGAGATCAAAGGGCAGACAGAAATGGACCAGGTAAAAATAGGTGTGAACACACTGACAAACTCTTGCAATTTTTAGGAAAACCATAAATAATTGGTGAAAAGTATGCTTGTAATTAGCAGCAGTAGGGACAAGTAGATATACTTTTTATGTCTGTACTATGAAAAATAAGTGAGCTAGGGCAGTTGTCAAAACAATAAACTCAGCAGAAGGAAGCAGATCTCTTTGGTCCAAATTTGTATTGGTATCAGTGGGAGGTGAGGACTTACATGCCTCTTAACTACTGCCTCCCATTTCACTTTAAACAGAGTTGGGTCTTCAAACCCTGGTTTGTTTGAATCCTAGGAAGCATGGCTATGTTTTTGGAAAATATCATACCCCTATGTTGTGCCGTTTAGCCATGAGATAATTTTTCAGGTGGATTGTTGGTTCTCTCCCACTCCAGGTGGTGACACGCACAGAAAAAAATCAGATTTTGCCTCATCCAAGGTGGATTTGATGAGTTGTCTATGGAGAACCATAAAGTGCATCCTCACAAGAATCACATCCTGGGGAGAGGACACACATGCCTGCACTTAAGCCCCAATGGAATTTTCTGAAAAAATTCTGCCTGAAATGCATGCCCAAATTAAAACAGCTATTACTCTGCAACTACTAAGACCAAAGTCATGAAACTACACCTGTGTGAAGATAACACCTGAAAGGGAAACTTAAATATTATTATTATCAATAATAATAATAATAATAATAATAAAGTGTGTAATAAAGACATAAACTCCATTAACAGCTTTTTTAAAGGTTAAAGTCAGTACTTATTGACTGGACTAACAACAAAGTCTCAGATGTGGTGATTGATCCAGATTCTTTCAGATCAAACCTGTACAAACATCTCTCAGATTCCAGTCGAATGTCCTCTGACCTCATGACCTCACATTTTCTGCCGAACATCTGGATTATTCTGAACATTATTTCATCAGAACCTATTTCAACTTCTTCACATTTTCACAGATAAAACACAAATAAACCCACTGGGATCTGCCTGAACTGGGTCGTCGTGGACAGATTTGGTTTTAATCTGGGTTCCGTCCTTTTATTCACTTCTCTATTGGCCCGTTCTCACACTTTGACTATTTGACCTTGAACAACTGCATGAAACGACGCCTCTGCCAAAATCCACAACAACCAAGACAAAAGCTAATTTACTACCGCTTTATTTTCTATGGCGTGTGCACGTGAGTGTGTGTGTCTCTGTATGTGTATGTGTGTGTGTGTGTGCGTGCATCATAAATTCTTCATAAGGCCAGGACAGTTCAGAGGCGAGGAGCAGGACATCAATTCCAGTTAATTCCCAATTTGTGTCAGAGCAGCAGATGCCGACGCCAGCACTGATAGGTCTGTTAATATGCTATGGAGACGTCGTGTTGGGGGGGTAGGTGGGGAGGTGGGTGGGTGCGCATAAACATAGGAGATGCCACTGCAGTGGTGAAGATGAGGAGATACTTTAGTAGAGAAGAAAAGTGTTGAATAGAGCGACCGTCAACACTGGGCTAGATAAAGGGGTTCTGCCAGTATTGATGATGTCGTTCAACTTCTGTTTTATTATTATTATTATTGTTATTATAATTACTATTATTTATTGTCAGTTCAGTATTTAGCTGACGTGACATAAATGACACCACGAACAGATGCACAAATTCACCATTTTTACCATAAATACAGTCAATGTGTTGAATCACAATGAATTAAAATATGAAGCAAATTAAAGCAGATTATTAGAAAATAGAAATGTAGAGGAAAAACAGACATAAAGGTTGGTTCAAATACATGTTACAAAGTCTCTTGAATTTTTTTTTTGCAAAAATGATCAAGATAAAAGGAGGAAAACATGAAATAAAATTGAAATTAGCAATATTTTGCGATTTTGTGTCCATCCATCCAACAAACCCCACCCCTTGCAACTGTTTTACCTGACTTGCCCTATCTCTCATCATTGTGAAAACACTTTTCTGGTTACCTTGACCTTTGACCTACATTCACCAAAATTTTATAGGATTTATTCTGGACCACTGCACACCTTCCAAATGTCTTGGAAATTGATCAAGTAGTTTTGTGTAAAGTTGCTGACAATAAAATAAACAGACAAACCAAAGAAATAATCAAAAACAATACCTTCGGCTTCCCCTTGGGGGGGGGGGGGGGGGGTCATAATGAATATGTTTGTAAATCAACAGCATAATAATGATCATGTTTATGGAATAACTTCTTATTTCATATCACGATAATAAATAAAACAAATCATTGTATTTGTGACTTAATAGAAAAACAGTTATTACATACTTGTGTTTGGTGCAGATGTCTGATAGAAAAGTGACTACTGACTTCTGGGACGGTGCCCCCACCACATTTGGTAGTGGCACCATGATTGACTTAGATGTTGCAGCTGCAGTAAAAATCCTGCAGATATTTGTATAAAAGAGGCAAAAGCACAGGCCTGGAACATGACTTTAATCAGATAACAAAGCCTGGTACCATCTTTTTAATATGAACTCGTTAATAAACACTGTTTTTTCAACTTCTATCAAACCAATATTTCCTCATAATAACCTGAACAACTAAGGATAAACTATCCATTTATCCATTCAAGTAAAATAAAAACTCAAACACTTACTTATAAAAGTGTAAAACTAAAGTGAAAACCTGGTGAACATTTGAGGAGCATCTGACCGCTAACCGTCCAATCACAACGCAGCAACCGAGACCAAAGGAGAAGCAGAGACTGAAACGGAGATTAAAAAAGCAGCGCTTCACCGCGTCCGGTTTAGTCTCTACCCACAATCCCCTCTGTTCGCGGCTGAGGCGCACACACAGCAAGGCGTGTGTGACACAGCATTGAGAGTCCAACTGTCTGTTTGTGGGTAATAGAAGTTTAATCACAGTCTGGTTACGGTGGCAGAGAGCGACAGCCTCATCTGCTGCTGTTGTTTCATTTCCGAGATGGAATCTGTTTGAGCGAGGTTGAAACACATGTTAATGCTCGCACGCACACTCTTCCAATAAATCCGCATTTGTGTGATGTGCAAGCGTGTGCGTCATTTGGGAGTACGAGGAGACGACGCACACATCTGCAGATGGCTTCCTGGTTGTGTGAGCGCGCTCAGTGCGTCACCACCGTGCCGCTCGGTCGACGGGAGACGCTTTGTTTTTTCGCAGAACAAAGTCGCGTCGTGGCGTTTGAGGCTCCTGACGAGCCGCTGCCAGCTGCCGCAGTACAGACCTGGAATTAATCTCCTCTCCTCTGGGGAAACAACAACCACTGCCGACGTGCCCGTGAGCAAGGCACTCCCCGGTCACACGTAAGTTAGAGGCGGCCAAGGAAGTCCAAGCAATCAACCTCAACTATATATATATATATATATATATATATATATATATATATATATATATATATATATATATATATATATATATATATATATATATATATATATATACACACACACACACACACACACACACGAGTCTACATACGACATGTACTGTATATGTCTACCACAGACCAATGTCTACATACACAGTGTCTGTGTCTAAATATGACAGACCCAAGAATGACAGCAGCGCAGAGTGAATTGAACAAAACTTCAGCTTATGGTCTTCATCATGGTATTCATCGGAGACTTCATTGTAGTCTACATCACGGCCTGAAATGTAGTCTTCAGCAAGGCCGCTGCCAAAGTTTTCATCAGGGTCATCATTGTGGTCTTTATCTCAGCCTTCATTTCTGACTTAATTATGGTCTACATACTGTTGTTCATCATTGTCTTCATTCTGTTCTTCATAATGATCAACATCCTGTTCTTCATCGTGGTCTTCATCCTGGTCTTCATCCTGGTCTACACCTTGGTCTTCATGTTCCTATTTGAACCTGATCATTGTTCTTTGTTCAAAAGTCATTGTTGGTTTGTTGAATGTCAGATCTTGAAAATCCTGTATATCTCTAAGTGTTTAGTCATTCATCCTTCAGACTTTGTGGAACAGCTTTAAACTTTGTCTGAGTGTGGGATATGCCGCCTCCTCGTTGTTGCCGTAGCGTTTCAGAGGAAGTGATCAGTCTTTAGTTCTCGGTGCAGATCGGTTCTAACAGATTGGAAAATGAACATCTGTGTTTACGTATCGTCACTCGCTGAATGCCGCCGCCTCCACCTGCAGCTTCCATTACTGATGAGAGCCGCCCACCGCTGGTAATCACCGTCTGGTTGAGCTTAAAAGAGGCGAAGCTTTGGAGGTTTTGACTGAGACGGCGGCTGTGAGGTTAAAATGCATCAGAACAGTTCAGGGCATTTATGTTTGTTGTTTGGTTTAAGTTTCATTAATTGATGGAGTTTTGGAGTCTGACTCTGACCAGGTTTAAACCTTTAATTAAAACCACTGAACAGATTCTAACTGAACTTTAACCAACATGGGTTTAATCACTGTGAAGAGTCCAGTCTGCAGACGTTCAGTCCAGGTTGAGCTAAGTCTGGATTTATTCGCATCAGGTCATCAGATCATTCATTCATTTAGTCAGTCTATTATTATTTATTTATCTTTATTTTGGTCAATTTTTTTGCTTGGTTTTTATAAATTTTGTACATTTTTCATTAATTTTGATACTTATTTTTGTCTGCTCATTTTGATGCTTACATTTTCTAATTTTTTTCTTCTAATTTCTATTGAATTTGTTAATTACTCACCCATTAACCTGACATCTATCACTTATTTCTTTCTGTTGTCTTGCATATTTTACACATTTTTCTGTAATTTTCGCACTTACATTTCATTTTTAAACATTTTGATGCTTATATTTTAAATTTTTCCCCCCTTGTTCTTTTAATTATGTTAACTTTTAAAATCTCTCTCTTTCTCTCTCTCTCTTTAATCAGAGTTCAGGACTGTGGAAGCAACAGGATCCCTTCATTAATTGACACTAATTATCATCTTATGTCGTAGATTCGATCATAGCTGATTATCCTAAAATTAGCCTCAGAGAAACAACTGTCCTGTTCTGTGTTTGTGTTGTTGTACCTTACTGCGTGCATGTGTCATGTTGTTTCCATTGTTGTGTTGGTCAGGTTGTGTGGCTGTTGTTGTGTTACCTCCAGTTGTGTCCAGGTGTGTGTCAGGTTGTGGACTTTGCGGTGGAAGTGGGCAGGCAGTTCGGAGCCACTCCTCTTCAGAGACTCGGCTCGGCCCAGAACACTCGTCCTCCTGGTTTCCATGGCCACCAGCTCAGCGTGGCTGTTCTGGAGATGTAAACACAAACACACAGTCAGATGGACAGACTGTTTAAATCAATCAATCAATCAATCAATCTATCTATCTATCTATCTATCTATCTATCTATCTATCTATCTATCTATCTATCTATCTATCTATCTATCTATCTATCTATCTATCTATCTATCTATCTATCTATCTATCTATCTATCTATCTATCTATCTGTCTATCTGTCTGTCTGTCTGTCTGTCTGTCTGTCTGTCTGTCTGTCTGTCTGTCTGTCTAATCAGAGTTGCCCATGTTTATGGAATAACATCTTGTTATAATAAATAAACACAATTTCATTTGCGATCTAATAAAGAAACACATTTCAGACGTTTTTGACATTTAGTAAATATTGGTAAAGTTTTGCTCAGACAATAGTGACAATTATGAAGCCGTTGCGAGACACCGTGCATTCACAGTATCTTGTGTCCTATTGGCCAGCACGACAAAAATGCTAAATGGTTAATATCGTGGTAGAATCTTCGGGAAGCAACAGTCATTCTATTTTGTTCTTTATGTCGATGGATCCTTGTCACAACCCGTTGGAAGGTGTCGTAGTCTCAGCTGACTCCATCCAACAGGAGGGTGGAGCTCACTGACTCTCAAATGAGGTCTTTTTGTTGTCATCATCCTTTAATCGTCTTAAAACAGGGAGAGTTGTTTGTTGCTTGTTGTTTTTGTTTGCGACTCATCTGATGAAATCTTCGGGGAAGTTTTCGGTTCATTTCAGTCACTGCTTCACCTGCTTTGACCACTTTAAAGCTCCAACTCTGGAGCTCAGCAGACAGCGGGAATCAAACGTCACAGCAGCGGTGGCGGCGGCATCAGCCTGCACGGGCCTTTAAGAACCCATGGTAAAGAAACGTTGGTTTTGTAGCTGAAGCTTCTCTCCTCCAGGTTTGGGCTTTTGTCTGAGCACAGCGGTGGAAGTCAAGCAGCTGCACCACAGTTTTCTATTTCTGAATCAAAAGTCAGTGTTTAAGCGTCTACGTGGAAACAGCGGGACGGAGTGTCTGAAAATGAGGTGTTCACTGCACATGCTTCCGTTTGTACCAACGTTCATCAACAGTTGGCGAAGATCAGTGACCACCTTCACTTTTACTCATTTTATCGAGAACATGAAAGAAACATTCAGCGAGTAGAAAAAAAATGTCATTTTTTATTTAATTTTATTTTTTCAGATATAGATTTTCCTCATATCCACTCTGCATTTTACTTCTTTTATTGTTGATGTTGAAATCATAAAAACAATACAACAGAATCAATAAAGGACTGGAAACCAAACCAGAGTTAGAACTAAAGAGGACTCTGGAGACCCAGCAGCTGTGCTGGGGTCCAATCCACAACAAACGGAACCAGTCTTATTGATTTATGGACTGAAAATTTTTTTATCAAAAGTAAGGACAGACAGATAGCGAGATAGATAGGTAAATAGATTAAAGTTTTCAATTGTTTTATTTCTTACATTTTTTGTTTTCTATAATTTAACAATAGATGTTTTTTATTCTCCTGCTACCAATTTTAAATATAATTTTAGTTCATCAACATGTTTAAAAGCTCATTAAATTTTACATACATCATACCGAGTTATTTTTTTTTGTATAAAATGTAAAAATGAATCCCTCAGGTTCGAAAACATGCTCTCTAGCATCTCCTAGATACACAAAAATGCCAGCCAGTAGGAATATTGTAGACACATGTATCAGATGGTAAAACTTTAGTTTCATTGAGCCCAACAATTTGTACAATGATAACTCTGATAGCATGTGCATGAATTGCCTTTCAAAATACAAGGTAATTTTCTTTGAATCTATTCTATTTTGTTATTGTCTAGTGTTGGCCCAGTGGGGTACATAGAAATACTGTTTGTCCGTGAAAACTGTACTTTCAATAACTTTTGAAAGCTTTGATGGAGGATCACCAAATTCACATCACATATGCCTCTCATGAAGGCCCTGCACAAGTTCGATGATGAGTGACCTTGACTTAGTTTTCAAGGTCACAGAGCAAAAAGATGGGAGGAATAAGTTCTCTCAGCTTTGATGTTGAATCACCTAATTCACACCATCAAGCTGTTGTGCAGCAGCAGTTTGGCAACTGTACTTGTAAACACTTTACATTGATAATCCACAGCAGCAGTTTGGTGACTACATTGATAATTCTGCATACAGTAGAATGGTGGTTCCTCTCCCAATTGCTCCTTTTGGACAAAGTTATTTATCTTGACCATTTATCATGTAACAGGGCCCGACTGGAACTCATTCAATAGGGCAGTACTATCAGTGTTTATGCCATGTTTATGGCTTTAATCTTGCATTGTGCAACAGTGGTACCATCTTGGGACACCCCTGTAAAAAAAAAAAAAAAAAAAAATCCCCATGACTGTTTACCATAATTATGACTTCTGGTACAATGGATCATTGTGACATGAGCTAGATATAGGTCACATCACAATGATCCACCTCTCAGCCATTTCTCTGTTCAACTTCCAGTCATTGACTTGTAGTTTTTGACAAATTTTTTGTCACTTGTGCGATGGTGGACACAAGGCCTTCGGACCAACAGGAGGCTATTTTTGTTAGCTTTTTTTCAATATTTGTTATTTCTAAATGTTTAACTTTGTTTGTATTATCATGTTTTTTTGATAATGCCACGCATCCAATATTTTTTCTAATGAGTTTTTTAAAAAACTTTTTTAGTATTTTTTTCAACTCCACTGATCCGTGTTTTTATTTGATACTATTATTTTATAACGCTATGGATTTGTTTTCTTTTCTCCTCACAGATTTGTGCATTGCTGTTTCTCCTGCTTTTGTCCTTTCCCTCCTTTTACCTCCTTTCGTCCTTGTCTCTCCTCGTATCCATCGTCCATTTGTCTCATTTGCGTCTCCTCTCTCCTCCGTCTTTGTTTTCTTTACTGTATCGCTCCTTCAGCCTTCGTCTCCCATTTACATCCATCTTTTTCTCCACTGCTATCAATCTCTGGGCTCTTTCTTCCTTCTTTTCAGTTGTTAGTGTAACTCTCAAAGCGACGCCTGGACCTTTTTTTTTCTTAATTTCCCTCCTCCTCCTCCTCCTCTCTTTTCTCTTTCTCCTCTTTTCATTTTCTGCATCGATAGCTACTTGATTCTACTTTTCCCTTGTCGTTTATCATTACCGCCCGGCCCCATTTGAATATTTAAATGTCTCTTCTCTGTCGGGGGGTGGATGCCTGCATGTGTGTGTGTTTTTGCTGCGCTGTCATCAGAGAAGCGGCGGCCATTTTTCAACGTCGCAGATTCTGATGGAGATGCTATCGCTCGGCGCTTCACGGCCATCCATCCCCTTCACTTAGCTAATAGCCACGCCGCCAGAACGAGGGATCGACGGCAAAAAAGAGACGAGTGGAAGGTAAATATGTCTGCGTCGCACTCGTCTAACAGTCAGGAAATTATACGATTTATTCGCTGATGGCAAATATTGATTTAAAAAGGGGAAAGAGGGAGTCAGGAGGAGGGAGGGAGAGAGGTTGTTGTTGTTGTTGTTGTTTGTTTGAAGGATGCCACTGATCCAAAGTCAAAGAAAAAATAGAGGGGGGGGGGTAGACACAGCGATTAAAATGCATGAGATCCAAACTTTGAGATAAGTGCTGAGAGAGGGATCTGGGAGAAATGGGAGGAAGATGAGGAGGGGAGGGGGGGCATACATGGATGGATAGTTGTGATGTATTCATGCCTCCAGTCAATCTCCATGCAAGGATGGACTGAGATACACAGGCCTGAGGACAGAGGAGGAAGAAGAGGAAAAGGATGTGGAAGAACAGGAAAAAAAAGAGGATGATCAAGAGGAGGAAGAAGAGAAGAAGGAAGAGGAAGTCAAATGACATCAGAACTGAACCAACAAGAACAACTGACATGAAACTGACGCTGGATCCAAAGCAAGTCAAACACAAATCTAAACTGGATTAAAAGTTCAGCTCAAACTGAACTAAAACAGACCAGCGTCGAACTGAACTAAAACAGACCAGCGTCAAACTGAACTAAAGCAGACTAGCGTCAAACTGAACTAAAGCAGACTAGCGTCAAACTGAACTAAAGCAGACCAGAGTCAAACTGAACTAAAACAGACCAGCGTCAAACTGAACTAAAGCAGACTAGCGTCAAACTGAACTAAAGCAGACCAGAGTCAAACTGAACTAAAGCAGACCAGCGTCAAACTGAACTAAAGCAGACCAGAGTCGAACTGGACTAAAACAGAGGAAAGTCAAACTGAACTAAAACAGATTTTTTCAGTTAAACCTAGTTAATATTTGTCATTATTAATAGTAGACTATTATTTTCCTACTGGTTCTGATCCAGTTTAGCTCATTCTGGTTCTGAATGTGGAACCTAAACAGACCATAATAAGATTAACATTTACATTTAAACAGTTTTTGTGGAAAAGCCACGTTTGTGTTGGATGGATTTGAACTGATGCAGCTGAAAAATGCCGGCGTTTACCAAAAACAGAAACAGGGATAGAAACGCTTGACGAAACAGATGAGAAGGAAAGAGGGGGAGGATGATGTGTGTGTATATGTGTGTGGGGGGGGAATCAACAAGCAATCCTAAGTTTAATTTGGTCTCCATATTAATGAGCACTGAGCTGAAATGTCAGCAGAAATGCAGTCATACATGAAAAACATTTAATGCCTTTTGAACACTGGGCTTTTTCTCTTCCTGCAGATTCATCTGATCCAACAAATGAGAGAAGTTTGTCGGAGGATACGGAACGCAACCATTCTGTCGGTGCGGCAACTAAAGTTGAAGAGGAGAGATAAGAATGGCTCTCCTCATCTTCTCCCTCTCCTTCTCCTGAACATCCTCCATGTGACAGATGATGATCACCTTCTCATTACATTTCCAAACTAAACCTTCAGGTTAAAGGGTTGATGACACTTAAACTCATACTAAATTTAAACTAAACTCAGACTAAACTTAAAGCTGTGTTGTTTCATCAGTCTCAGTCCTAAATGTCACTACTCTGTTAGTGTTTCTGTTTTTATTCACCAGAATCACTTCACTCACACTGAACATCTTCAGTGTGGACTCCACCACAGGCATCTATTTGCTTACAAACCAAACCAAACTAAGCCCCGTTAGCTCATTTAACTCTTAGCCCAGTTTAGTCAAAACCATAGCTCACCAAATGGCTACTTCCCAACATTCCATTGGTTAATGTTTTTGATTCTTAATGTGTTTTAATTTTTTATTCTTCTTTGAATTTATTTGTTCTTTTTCATATTCTGTTCCTTATTTTGGTAATTTTACTATTGCTCCTTTTAGTTAATTTGGTTGGTTTTATCATTGTAACATTATTCTGACAATGTTTTTTAAATGTGGTTTCGCTTCTGATTGCATTAATATTATCTTAGTTTTGTCTATTCTGCCTGTTTTATTTACTTTTTTTGGGGGGGGGTCTGGGATTAAATGTAGGGAACAGTTTGTTTTGTTGTGTTGTTGTGTGTCTGTGTGAAGTTTGAGTTGTGCCAGCAGTGGGGATGCCAGGTGACCTTTAACCCCCTAAGAACCCTGGGAATTCTGTCATGGACAGTAGGAAACAAAACCACAGAAGAAGAAAAGATGGAGGAATGTGAGGAAAAGTACACACACAGACACACACACACACACACAGTTGTGAACATGAACATTGAGTCAAACAGACTCAGCATGAAAAGAACAAATGAATGAATGAATGTTCATAGTGTGTGTCAGTGTGTATCTGTGCGTGTGAGTGACTGTTTCACTGTGTTTCAGTGTGTGTGTTTCAATGTGTGTTTGTATGTGCGAGTGTGTGTGTGTGGGCGCATGCACGCCCATGCACATCCAGCAGACCGACCATGTACTGACAGACAATCTTTATTCTAATGAATGAAGGTTCCAAGGTCAAATGGAGAGACAGCTGATGAATGACACACACACAGAGACACACACACAGACACACACACACATTAATTGTTGACAGTGCTTTTGTGATATTGTGTTGTTTTGATCTTCCAGTGTGTGTGTTGTTGTGTGTAGTTGTCTCCTCTTCTTGACATTAAACTTGATTCTGAACCCGTCATCTTGAAAAAACATCAGTGAATCAAACGTTCACAGGTTAAAAAACAGATCAAACCACAGACCAACCTGGGATTTAAGGTGGAATTAAAGGGTTTATTGAAGACTGACTGCTTTAACATTTAACCCTTAAACATCCAAACCATGCACTGATTTAAACTAACATGTGGATCCACTGATCCCATCAATACATGGAAATAGCTGGTGTCAACAGGGGCGCTTTAACACCATCTGATGCCCTGGGCTACACCCCCCCCCCCCAAGGCTAATGTAGACGAATGCAATGGTCACTGATATCTAGTCTAGCAGTTACACTTTACATTACAGATCACTAATTACGTGGCAATTATTGGTATAAAATGTGGTATATAATTTTGATGTCATTTCATGGTA
The DNA here is from genome assembly GCA_020466265.1 of Siphamia tubifer. Lineage (NCBI taxonomy): Eukaryota > Metazoa > Chordata > Actinopteri > Kurtiformes > Apogonidae > Siphamia > Siphamia tubifer. Next base: position 41,965,210 of record CM035804.1, read on the forward strand.
ACATTGCCTTTATTTCCACTTATTACAGGCAATTTCCAAGTAATTTTCATGTCGTTTCCAGTGCAATTACTCTGCAGTTTCTAGGTAATAAATGATGTAAACAGCTTCTATTTCAGGTATAATAAAATGGTAATTGTTTAAAATTAATCTGTAGCTATTGAAACGATGAGTCCAAGGTTTACTTATTGCTTTTCTTTAATTACCTGAAAAACAAGGAGATCATTTCCAGGACATTACACAGCATTAGGGCTGTAAAACACATTACTCCAGCAGAGTTATTTAAACAGCAAACGAGCATCACCAAATATGCCACAGGTACAAAGTTTTCTGGGACAATTGTTTATGTTCTTGTTCCTTGAATATTTCAGTTATTTGGCTACAACAATAACAATACTAATGATGATGATAGTGATGTAATAGTAATAGTAGTAGTAATAATAACCATAATAATAATAATGATTAAAAAATTCTATAATAATAGTAGTAATAGTAATAATAATAATAATAATAATGCAATGCAACTATCTATCTATCTATCTATCTATCTATCTATCTATCTATCTATCTATCTATCTATCTATCTATCTATCTATCTATCTATCTATCTATCTATCTATCTATCTATCTATCTATCTGTCAGTCAGTCTGTCATTACAAAGAAACTCTGCCAAAATTGCTTGAGAATTGAGCCATTTATGACAACTTTAATTGTATAAACACATTATTTGATACATTTGTGGGAGTTTGCTTTGCTCGACCACAAGTTATCAACAGATGATGCTTTTTAGGCTATGGCTTGCTCTATGGCTTGCCTTTAGTGGGGCTGATAGTTTAGTGGACAGGAATGGACCTTTTAGTGGCCTAGATCGGACCATTTAGAGGTCCACATGGGACCCTTTAGTAGACGGGATTGGACCCTTTAGTGGACAGATTTGGATCCTTTAGTGGACAGGATTGGACCCTTTAGTGGACAGATTTGGACCCTTTAGTGGACAGATTTGGATCCTTTAGTGGACAGAACAGGACCCTTTAGTGGACAGATTTGGACCCTTTAGTGGACAGATCTGGACCCTTTAGTGGAAAGATTTGGATCCTTTAGTGGACAGGATTGGACCCTTTAGTGGACAGATTTGGCCATTTTAGTGGAAAGATTTGGATCCTTTAGTGGACAGGATTGGACCCTTTAGTGGACAGATTTGGAGCCTTTAGTGGACAGATTTGGATCCTTTAGTGGACAGAAATCGACCCTTTAGTGGACAGATTTGGACCTGTTAGTGGAAAGATTTGGATCCTTTAGTGGACAGGATTGGACCCTTTAGTGGACAGATTTGGAGCCTTTAGTGGACAGATTTGGACCCTGTAGTGGACAGGATTGGACCCTTTAGTGGGCTGAATCTGTCCCCAAGGCCTCATGTTTGACACCTTTGTTTTGGAGCCAAACTCTACAAACATGTTTACTGCCGACCTTGGCCTGACATTGGCTCCACGTTCGCTTCAACACTGGCGTCAAAACTACTTTTAATGTTGTATGAGGTTTCCGTGCAGTGTTTCCGTGTGTGGGAGCGCGTTAGCGGCAGTTGGAGCGAGGCAGGCGGCGTTCCTGGGAAGACGAGGGAGTCTCAGGAGAGAAAGAAATACAGAAGGAGGAGGAGGGGGGGTTTGGTGAGATGCTGCTGAGTCGTGTCTCTTTGTTCTAAAGCAGATATATCCCCGACTTTATCAAGACTGACAGAACAAACGCACAGGAAACAGCCTCCCACAGGACACATAATCCACACACACATGCACACACACACACACACACACACACACACACACACACCTACTGTATGTGCCGAATTCAGAGGTTTTCATCAGTTTCATCAGTGACTCCACTTTGGTTTTTTATTTGGGTTTGTTTTGCGTAAATTGTGTCATTTTGTGGAGACTTTTGGCTTTGTTCGGACTCGCCCTGGTGTCGGTTCCGTCACCTTCTGTAATTATCGTCACATTGGCTCCTTTCATGTACTGGATCTGCAGGAGGCTGCGGTTCTCTGGTTCCACTGACTCAACAGAACCGACACACCTCAGAGAAACTGGATAAATTATGTAAGAGCAGATCCATCGTTAGTACGATTAAAAGGAAAAACTACAGAGGAATGAAAGTCTGTAAAGAGACGAGACACGGAACCAACAACTCAGAATCTGGGTTAAGGATGGTAGAGTAGAGCAGAGTAGAGTAGAGTAGGGTAGAGTAGAGTAGAGTAGGGTAGAGTAGGGTAGGGTAGGGTAGAGTAGAGTAGAGTAGGGTAGAGTACAGTAGGGTAGAGTACAGTAGGGTAGAGTCGAGTAGTGTAGAGTAGAAAGGGGTTTATTAACTGATTTGGGATCAGGTTTATTAGCAGATAATGTCTTTTTGCTCAGATATCATGTGATTTTAGTTTTTTTTTCCCCCCGAAACGCTGGTGCTCAACAGTCATAAATTATCTCCCTAAGATTCAATGTGTTAAATGTTATTTATTTTAATCAAATTAGTTATTGAATAAATGACCAAAGTGCTAGTTTCTGCTGTTTTCCAGGTATATGTTGGTTTTATCCAATAGATTTACAAATGTTCACCTGATAGAACCTGTAGGAGCCTTATGTTCCCCTGATAAATTCTATTAATGAAATTTGAGGGTCAATAAAAAAAAGACGGGTGATGGGTGTCACATTAGGGCATGAAAATTCTAAAATATTCACATATGTTATATCATTCTTCTCAATTTTCACATGACTTTCCAGAGTCAAGCCATGACAACAAAAACATGGTGTCAAACATGCTGTAGTATTTAGTGAAAACATCATTATTGAGTCAGTTTCTGCATAAAAATGTGGTTTGGTTCTAGTTTTTGCAAGAAATGTAGACTTTATTTTCAAAAAATTCATGCTGAGCAATTAGAGGGTCAATGGAAAACAGGCTAATGAGTGACATGGTACAATGTTTTAATTGGTTTGACTGGTAGACCAGTGAGATTAAATGTAATAAATATGAGAGTACTGGACATTACTGATCCTGCTTGACCAATCAGAAGCCTTGAATCGTCTATATTTAGCCTGAGAGTCAAAACTCAGGGTGCTAAATGTGTTTCTCATCTTTCAGTCTGGTCCAAACACAATGTGAACACACACACACACACACGCACACGCACGCACACACACACACACACACACGTATACACTCCCAGAGGGCCTCAGTTCTCTGCTCATGTAACAAGATACGACAAACAACAAAACGCAACATAAGGACGACTGACCCAGGATGTGATTGACTGCACACAAACTGACACTCAAACACACACACACACACACACACACACACACACACACACACTCTCTCTCTCTCTCTCTCTCTCTGCAGGTCTCTGGAGGAAAGAAAAGGGAATATCAGTCTACAAAGGTGTGAGTTAGAGGAGTGCATGTCTGTGTGTGATTGTGTGTGTGTGTTACAGACAGATTTTCCTGAGCTGCAGGAAGTTTCTTTTGTTGGATCAGGGCAGATTTTTGCTGTTTCAAAGTGTTTTTTTAATGGTTGCAGACAGGTTTGTCTTTTTTCTCCTCTTTTCTTCACCCTTTCTTCCGTTTCCTTTTTTTTATCGTCACTCTCACTTTAAAGCCACAGAGGTCAGATGTTCCTACATGGAGGATTATCGGATCATATTGGACTTCTTCACTTGCTCTTCCTCTTCCTCATGCTATTCTCCAGTTCCACACACATTTATTTGATTTCTCTTCTTTCTTTGTCCTTGTATTTTCTGACACTGGTGTCAGCGCCAGTTAAATCTGATATTTTAACCCTTTTAACGACTCACATTAGACCACAACCACATTTATTTACATTGTTTTTACCATAAAAATGTCTGAAAACATCATGTTTGACAATCATTTTGCAACTTACTTTAATTGATCTATTTATTATCATGATTATATGTACTAAATGCCTTAAAAAGTAAATTCTAGTAAAAAATAAAAAAAACGACTTGAATTTTTTTATTATCATATTTATTATGAAATCAATTGTAAATGTTGATAATACATATATATGTATAAATAACCTCTCCTCTATTTTCCCTGTGTTCATATGTTGTGGTTCTTCTTCTTCCTATTAATTATCATTCTTTCTTTCTTGTCATTTTGATCCTGGGTGTTTGTCTCTGTTTAGTTTTACATTTGAATTACACAAATAGAACTTGATGTACATTTATCAAATGGAAAGATGACAATTTCATGAAAACTGGTTTTTAGATGAAAAGTTTTTGCATTTGCAAAAACTGATTTATTGCATAAAACTGGAACAAAAAGAAATTTTCACAAAACTACAATCAAATAAAAACAGATTGACAGATTACAACAAAAGAAGAAAAAAAAGAGCATTCTAACCTTCTGTTTAACAATATTCTATCAAGGATATGTACTATCCTTTCTTCCTTGTCATCTTTACTTCCTTTCATCCTTTTTTGTCCTCTTCCTTCCTTCCTACCTTCCTTCTATCTTTCCCTCCTTCCTCATCATCCATCCATCTTTCCTCCCTTCCTTGTCATCTTTCCTTCCTTCCTTCATCCCTCCCTCCCTTCCTTATCATCCCCCTTCATCTCTTCCTCATCATCCTTCCTTTCTTCCATCCATCCTTCCTTCATCCTTTCCTCCCTTCTTTATCATCCTTCCTTTCTTCTTTTCTCAGTCTGTAGACTGGAAGTGCTTTCATTTCACATCTGCAGGAACAAATTACTTTCCTTCTTTCTTCCAATGGCTCATACACTATTTCATCCTCCTCCTCCCCCTCTCTGGTTGGGGTGGTGGTGGTGGGAGTTATGGGGGGTGGGGGGGTAGCTTTAGCAGCACAGTGAGGATTGCAGCAACAATTACATGTGAAATTAGCCTCGCCTCATAGCCTGCAGTGTAATTCCAGCCTTCTGAGGCGTGGCAGAGTCATCTGTCTCTAATTAAAGATTCCCTCTATCCTCCTCAGACCCCCCCACCCTGTCACCACCCCCCATCCATTTCTCTGAATGAGGAAGAACCAGGTGCACTTAAAAAACACAAGTTGCTAAAAGTCAAAGGTCAGATAAGACATTATTCATTGTTCTTTCATTAATTTCTTAAAGCTTTGTTTTGTTTTTTACATGTCAACACTTGTTGTTCCTCTTTTCATTAAACTTAAAATGAAGTTTAGTTTGTTCTTATTTTGAACTTGTTTTTCCTTCAGCTTCAGTTGTAAAGCTTGCCTATATTGTCATCTCAACACACATTTTTACTTTCATGTTTTGATTGAATTAGTGAATTTTCTGACATCTAACTACATCATCTTAAAGATTACGCTGGTTGGTTGTAGTACCGTCCTATTGCATTCAGAGGATTTGAAAGACAACCTTTTAGCCCCGCCTCCTCTGACTATGAAACATTCCTAGACCTATACATGTAATGAATGATGATAGTGCGGCTAGGCTACAGAAATACCTGATGCCTGGTCAAAATCCAAATCAAAGTTCATGAGTGAAACCTGACAGTTTGTGGTTCCCAGTGTGTAGTTGTGGTTTTTGTAGTTGTATGAGTGTTCATCAGTTCAGTGTCTGTGTTTTGGATTCACCAATACCAGATGACAACACACTGTGTTTGTGTATTTATGTATCTATGTGTATGTGTTTGTGTGTCTGTTGGTTGTGTGTTTGTGTGTCTGTTGTTTGTGTATATGTGTGTCTGTATGTGTCAGTCTCAGACAGAGCTCTTCTGTAGCATTAATGAGTAGGTGTGTGTGTTGCCCAGCATTCCATCAGAACACCATGGGCTATTTGAAATGAGAATTTAGCGGCAGGGATGCGCACACACACACACACACACACACACACACACAGTAATTAGTTGGACTCTACTAGAAGTGGCCGCGGGGGGAGAGAAATCCTTGTGACAGACATGTGACAACTTCCTGCCTTTAATCAACTTCAGTTTGTTTGATGTCGTGTGTTTTCATCCGATCGCGGTTCTTCTTTTTTCTTTCTCCGTCAGGAAACGGTTTGAAACATGACGACGTCTGCATAAACAGAGACGGCGACCCCTAGAGTACACGATAATGGCAGACGATACAGAGAAAAAAACAGTGATTTTGTTTCCACATGAAGGTTTCAGGAGCAGAATTTGTTTGTGTTTAAACAGTTGAATAAAAAAAATGCCTCGTGCGTGAAAAAAATCATTGTTTTTATATTTAATCAACGTTATTGTTGTCATTTTGTCATAACTTTGCGCTAGTCTCGTTGTCCAAACCAGTTTACCCTCACTGGGGTCATGGGGGTCGCTGGGGGTTTACCCAGCTACAATGGGCGAAGGTGGGGTACACCCTGTATGAGTCTCCAGTTCATCTCAGGGCTGAACATATATAGACAAACAATCACTCTCACATTCACACCTATGGACAATTTAGATTAACCAATTAATTAGTGCATGTGTTTGGATGGTGGGAAGAAACCAGAGCACTTGGAGAAAACCCACACAGACACGGGGAGAACATGCAAACTCCACACAGAAAGGTCTGGTGTGGGAATCGAACCACAGTCCTTCTGTCTGTGAGGCATATGTGCTAACCACTGAACCACCGTGCTGCCCCGTAACTTCACATTCATTTTATTTTATTTTTCTTGATTATAAAGTTCTGTTTTTTAATTTTATTGATTATGTCTTGCTATTTTTTTTGCTCATATGCATCCTTCTTGTTTATTTGTTATTTTGTAGATTTTCATACTATTTTCTTGATAATTTTTAGGTCTCTCATACGTGTGTCATTTATGGTGATTTTTGTTGAAATATTGCATCTTCTATGTTGATCATTTTTTTTTAGGTTTTCTAACAATGTTTTTTTTTGTTCATTTGCTTACTAAGTCTGTTTTTTTAATGACACATTTGCTCATTTTATTGATATTTTGTTATTTGGTTAATTATTCTGTAGATTTCCTTTTTTAAAAAATATGTTTTATGACAATTCTGTTGATTTTTTCAGTTAATTTAATTTTCTCAGTAATTCTGTTCAGTTATTAAAATGTCTTATTTAATTTGTCAATTGTACTGATAATATTTGTTTCTTAATTTGATTAATTATTTTGTGAATTATTAATGGTCATTTTGTTCATTTGTTTATTTTGTTGTTTATTTTAGTGAATTAGATTTGTTATTTTTTTTCGCAAATTTTTTTTAGTCTTTTTTTTTAAATGTGCAACTCATTTGGTAATTGGCAAATTATTTTTTGTAATTTAGTTTTTTTATTTCTTTTTTTACATTTTGGTTCAGTTTTTGTTCATTTTCGCAGTTAATCTCATTTTCTCAGTAATTCTGGTCCTTTAAAAAAATTCTTGATAAGCCAACTGTATTGATATCGTTTTATTCATTTGATAAATTATTTTGTAAAAAATATTATAATGGCATTGTTGTTTATTTTGGGTCATTCTCATAATTGTTTTGCAGTGTTTTTTCTGCATATTTTTCATCTTTTAAATTTTTCTTATTTCATTCTATTGTTAATGTCATCTATTAAAGTGACAGTTGCTGTTTCAGTTGAATATCATTAAACCAAACAAACTGAATTTAAATAAACACAGGATCAGCATTGATCAGGAGTCGATCTGACGGATGATCAGCTGATCCTGGACCAGTTAGTGTTTGATGTTGGTGTATCTCCTGCTTGTGTTGGATGTGTGCAGTTCCCTGATTGTCATCCAGATGGTTTGTGTGTCGTTTTGTGCGATTGTGTCGAGTGTCCGCAGAGACATGGCACACAGGCAGCAGACCTTGTAGGTTCTGTCGACCAATCACATGTCAAGGTCCCTGAAGTCCAGCCAATAGAGGATCAAGGTTTTGGCCCCGAGTCCCGTAAGAGGCGGAGCCAACAGCGCCTTCCCAGAAGCGTAACACACATTGTGACTCACACACACACACACACACACAGATGTGTCCGTATCATGAACAAACACATTTTGTATCAATAAAGGTTTAAATTACAAATGAGAAACGCCGTAGGTGAAGCAACAACGAAAGAGAAAAACAAAGAATAAGAGACACTCACATCGATCAGACCCAGTTCAACTAAATAACTCACACACACACACAGTTAATTATATAAATGAACCTAAACTGATGTGACTGGGTTACAGTTAGTGACATGTTTAATCCTTTAAAGACCACTGTGTCTTCAGTAACACATTCAAACAGTCACAGAAAACATTCTTGTCCCAGCTCTTGTTTTCTTCAGTTTTTTGTTCATTTTAATACCTGGTCCAACTAAGTGTCCATTTATTTGGACAAATAAAATGATACCAACACAAATAGCTTACAGTAGTTTAATTTCAGAGCTGACACCCAAATCACTTCAGTTCTTCCATCAATGTCTATGTTATTGTACTGACAAACACACCATTATTATTTATTCCATGTTTTCTGTCTGTTTTAGTCACATGACACACACAGGAGTTAGGACTGAAATGAATACTGTAACTACTGTTTAGGATTAATATAGATGGAATAATATGTTTCCCCCCCCTATAAAAACACCAAAAACATCCACGTAAGTTTAACTCCAATAAAACCAGTTAAAGTCCCCATCTGGTGTGAAAGGCACACACACACACAGAGGCTGATAAGCGCCTCCATCTAACATCACAATAAACAGTAGAGTCCTCCACTGCCAAAGCAGAAACAAGTGTCACCCCAGCTTTCAGTTTCCGGAGGACGGACACACACACATGCAAGCAGGCACACACACACACACACACTTCAGAAAAAGAACAACTTTTGTTCGGCCCGGCCATTGCCATGGTTACCGGGTTGAATCTCCCCAGCATTTTAGGGGAGCACAGCGAGGTTCTTTAACGGTCACAAGGAAGAGAGGGGAGAAAAAACACAACCAAAAAAAAAAAGAAAAGAGGGGGTTTGGAGGTTTTCTGAGTGCGAACACACACATGCAATGAAATCTCCCAGCATGCATCTGTGCTGCAGCAGAAGCATGTTTACAGGTGATGTGTTTCACCATTTGACGCGTGAGTCAGATGAAAAAATAAAGGAGAGAAGACGGAGAAGAGGGTGGACTGATATAACAGCAACACAACAGCTGACAAACAAATATATACAAAAATATACACACAAATATATAAATGGTGAATGGACTATACTTATATAGTGCATTGTATACACCAGTGGGTGCCCAAAGTGCTTTACAATTCCTCACATTCACCCATTCACACACACACACACACACATCCATACACTAGTAGATGGCTGCTGCCAATACACTGGTGCTAACTGACCATACTGGGAAAATCTCAGGGTTCAGTGTCTATATACACAAATATACACACAAATATATACACCCACCCACACAATATCAATAACACTGGGGAAGAATTTGAAAAAATTCAGTTGAGTTAGAATTTTACACTGATTCCAAAATTGCTGTCAGGTCTTTCTAGCTTTTTTCACCCTCCAGATAAGTAAAATTCCAGTCATTAACATTAGTCAAGTCAGTTTCCAACTGATTACGATTATGAGTCTTCTAGATCTACAGCTACTTTTTTGTGCAGTTACCATGGATACAGTGTGGTGAGAGGTGTGTGTGGCTGACAATAGGTCAGTACAATGACAGTAGAATGAAATTAGACATATTCTTTGTAAAAACATAATAGTGTTAAATAACACAGTGCGGTCATGCCTGGTTCTTTTCATATTTCACATTCTTATACAACAAGCACATACCTGTTAAATACAGTATTTTTACTATGTTTTAAGAAAACACGGATCCGATGGTTCAGAAACTTGATGTGATATAGAAAAACTGAAATCAATTTTGGATACTACAGTCAAAAATTTGTTAAAAACAGCTGTCAGACCTAACTTAACAAAAATATGTTCCCCAGTATAATCACTCTGACATGTATCCCATAATATAAACATTAGTCCTTATAGATTTGGTCCCAGATCCACTTGGAGCCAAGGAGTCCACACATTTTGGGCCATTTATGTATGAATTAGCTACTTATGCTACAAGGCTAAAAAGTGAACAGACAGTGAGTGGATGGAAATGAAAACAGTTAAACCAAGTGTACAGGTATTTGTAATTAACCAGCTCATTCTGTTCAGTACTGCACATTTAGACCACCTGTATCTGTCGATGCAACAAATATATGATTCAAAAGTGGTGATTTAGAGGATTCAGGTGTGAAGAAATCACTGTTTCTGTTGTATTTTTCTTCTTATCAGAGTGTTTTGCCATCGTGTGTGCATAATAGCAATGGTTTCAAATACAGAAAAAACACCGGACAAGTAAAAATCAGCAAAACAGAAGCTGAAACCGGTGTTTGTCTGTGCAGTCGAATGTCTGTGGGAGTCTCTGTGGTGAAGAGAAACAGTATAAGAAGGCGACCTTGGACCAGGCGAGGAGACGCTGTCGAGATCCACATCAATATTTGAACAGCAGAGTTGACACATCAAAAAACGGGGAAAAAAAGACAGAGAAGAAGAAGAATGCCCAGCGATTCCAGACTCATCTAACATTCATGCATGCATAATCGGCCACATGAATATTCATACAGAGATGAATATTTAAGTATGACTCCTATGGAGAAATTAGGTTCATCTTTACACTTATCAATAATTCGCAGACCAGGTGAGTCTCATCGGCCGCTAAATAAATCATATCTGCGCACACATACACACATGCTGAAGGAAAAGTTTGGAGGAAAAGATGCAGGAGAAAGAGTCAAAAAAAACAACACCAAGTTATGTGTGTTATGGACGCTGCAGCAAAGCCTTGTGGGTAAAAAGTAAAAGTGAGATGTCAGTGGTTTGAACCTGCACAAGATAAATATGTACAGATGTACAATAAGATTATGCAGACAAATATAACTGCACATAACCATCATTTTACACTAATTATATATATATATATAGAGTTGCCTAATATGTATGTATATTCAGAGTGGTGACCAATTGTCACTACTACTTTTTTTTTTTTTTTTTTTTTTACAGTAGCCTGAGCCAATGACCAATACAGATCTGCTGATATTTCTAAGCAGACATTTGGAACTGATACTGATTTTTTTCAGCTGTCAAATGGAAACAAATATCAGAAAATCTTCTTCATTTTCTAAAAACAATATTACACTACTGGTAAAAAAAGGGTGGAGGAAACTTTAACATTTCACATAATACAGATAAATTCAGATAAAAGTGTTCAGTCACAGAATTCTTCACATCAGGTCTTTGTAAAATAAACATCCATGTGAGTTAGAACAGGGAACAGTATCTGTAAGAACACAGAGGTGCTGTGAACTTCATCTGTCAATAAATCATATCAGGGCCAAAAGAGCATATCAGCCAATGTAACAGGTCGATACTAATACAAGAAAGAAATCATAAATATCGGCCCAATATATCATTAGTTCAGAGCTTTATATATGATTGTATATTTAGAGCTTCATATATTTATTTTTCCTCCTTTTGAATGGAGTGACTGGAACATCCCAGAATTTAGCCTAGGATTAATAAACACTTGGGAATATTAATTTCATATTGAAGAACTTAAAGAAAAACACTTTGATTGATTATTTATCAATTATTCTAATATTATTTTACCTATAACCTGTACTAACATGAGTTCAACACCATGGTGTGTGTTATTTTTAAACATTGTATATTCCTCTTTGCTTGATCGAACCCTTCAACAGCCCCATTTTGACCCACAGGCCTCATGTTTGACCCCTATGACCCACGAAGTCAGGATTAAAAACGGGTCGTCACAGCAGCCAGTGCCACTTCAGTCTATAGACGGTGTCTGAACACAGTTCCACTTCAGCAGTCTGGGTTTAAGGGTTATTCTAAAATGTCTTTTTTTGATTCGTAGTTCAGTCTTTAGTGTCTGTGGTTGTGGTGTTTTATGAATAATTTTTGGTCTCTATCTACCCTGTTAGGAACATGATGTTTGCTGTTTTTATTATTATTATTATTATTATTATTATTATTATTATTATTATTATTATTATTATTTTGTCTTTACATAAATTTTGGGATATATATATATATATATATATATATATATATATATATATATATATATATATATATATATATATATATATATATATATATATATATATATACACATATATAAATAAATCGTTGTTTGTTATGTACGGTGGCCATGAAGTGCAAATTCAATACGGAATGAAAGTAATGTATTACTTCTGGGCAGAGGTGGGTATTTCCAGGTCCATCAAGTCAAAGTCCTGCCATGTATTGGTTCAAACCTGTTCATTGAACCAGCCCATTTTGATGAGCACGATGCCTCATCCAGGTAAATGGGATAATTAGTGGAATCACCTGTGTTCAGTGAGCAGGTTTGAAGTAATACATGGTAGGACTTTGACTTGATGGACCTGGAATTACCCACCTCTGCTTCTGGGTAAATAGTGGGCAGTAACATCATCCAATTAGCATCAAGTCATGCCACCTGAAGGTCCGCCCTTTTCTCTTTGAGTTAATGTTGTGCTTTTGTTTCATTCTTTTGCCCTTTGCAGTTGCATTTTCTTTTTACGTTAGTTTTTTGCTCTTCAGGGCCACTGTAGGTATGGACTAAAAATAAATGAATAAATTAATGAGTTAATTAATAACCAGCTGAGGCCTGGAGCGTCGTGGCCTGTGGACCGGACAGAGCTGCTGTTCTGAGGCTGCAGTGACTCTGAGACTCGCTTTAGTCACCTACTCCTTTTTCTTTTTGTCTTTCTTTTTTTTTTTTGTTTTCTTCATCTCCACTGTACAGTATTGGACATGGACGTGGACACTGTTTGTTCCTAGATATGATCTGACTTTGACTGCTCTGGTGTCGTCTCAGTCTGTGAAGGACAGGAGAGGATGACTCAGATCTGTAATCGAAACACATGCTGTTCCTCTGCCTCAGTCATTTGGCTGTTTGGCTGCAGCAAACACACACACACACACACACACACACACACACACACACACACACACACACACACACACACACACACACACACACACACACACATACACATACACACACACACACACATACACACACACACACACACACACATACACGCACACACACACACACAGCTCTATGATATGGTTATGAGGGAGGCTATGGCTTGTAATCCCATTCTCCTTGGTGAGGATGAAGACAGGAGTGTGTGGATGAGTGTTACTCTTGTTTTGGGGACTAAACAGTGATCTGTTTAACCCTTAGATGTCTCAACCTGCACAAACAGAAGATGGCCTAAATGACCCGTGTGTGTGTGCGTGCGTGTGTGTGTGTGTGTGTGTGTGTGTGTGTGTGTGTGTGTGTGCGCGCGCGTGCTTGTGTGTGGTCTGGTCCCAGAAAAAAGACAAGAGCATCTGAACACTTCTGTTACATTCAGATTCTGTCTTAAATGTTCATGTGTACTCTTTGATGTTCAGCTTTTGTTCTGACCATTGCCAGTCTGAGCTGTTCTTTACCATTGTAAGATATTATTATATAAGTTGATGTTTAACTGTTACTGTGGTAACACCACCAGGAATGTGCTAATTTAGCTTATGCCTATTTTGTTAATTGTTCTAAAGACTGAAGTGAGTATCTGAAACATTAATCTATTAAGTTAATTGACGATGAGTACCGGAGTAGGATACTGTATGTTCTTCCTCTTCAAACTCCTTTACGAGTGCAAATGAATGATTTTGGAAGTTTGAATATATGTATTCTGTAAATGCGCTAAATAAACAAATAACTGGGTGAAATATACATATGGTAAATACTTCATTCATTCATTATCTGAACCCGCTTTATCCTCAGTAGGGTCGCGGGGGTCACTGGGGGCCTAATCCAGCTACAATGGGCGAAGGCGGGGTACACCCTGTATGAGACGCCAGTTCATCGCAGGGCTGACAGGGTAAATACTTAAATAGGGCTTTTCCACACCTTCATTGTGCTCAAAGTGCTGTCCAAAGCCTCACACACACACACACACACACACACACACACACACACACAAGTGGGCATTCCTCCAGCACAGGGACACTTCCACAAGTCAGAGGATTCAAATCATCAACCCATTAGATGATCTGCTCTACCAACTTAGCCATAGCCGCGCAGACCAGAGCACATAGAAGTGTTCCATCATAGAGGTCGGGGCATTGGATTATAGAGACTATGCAGATCAAATGAACTGTAGAAGTGGGTGGGAATTCCACTGGAGGAAAACTCAATCCATCCATTCACATTCCATATCTGACTTCTGTCAGTGATCAATAGGAACTAAATTGACATCTGGAACCATTTACATGTTACAAACTATCAACATATGAACCAGTAGAAGGAGATGAATAAAAAAAAAAGATCAAACTAATCAACAAAAGGATTAAAACTGAACAAAAATACACATAATGAACAAATATTTGCAATAATGAACAAAATAGTGAATAAAATTATCCTAGGACAAATTTGTAATAATTTTAATAATTGCCAGAAATTCCGAAATCTACATTTTTCAAAACTGTAAAACAACTTTTTCAACATTGTCCCAAACCTACCGATAACATATAAAATGTTACTCAGGTTGTATTGTCTGAAAAGATAAAAAGTATCTGATATTCAAGTAGTCAAATTCAGAAAAATAAACATTAACAAGTCAAAGCAAAGGGAAAACAGGACATCGGAGGTCCCCACTTTGACACCTGAGACAGTATAGATGTATAGAATGGATAGACTGACTGTCCCCTCACCGTCCCCTCCTGGATGGAAAACACTGGCATCGCTCTTACCTTGAAGAGATGGTGTCTCTGCTCCTCTGACATCATCAGCTGATGACTGTCCGTTACCATGGCGTCCATGTCCATCAGCCAATCCCAGAGCTCATGGTACTCAGCCTCGAACTCCTGTAGACTGAAGAAGACAGTCAGATGTTAGGACTGAAGACGACAGAAGGACTGTAGGACTGAAGACGACAGACGAACATTAGGGCTGAAGACGACAGAAGGACTTTAGGACTGAAGACGACAGAAGGACTTTAGGACTGAAGATGACAGAGGGACTTTAGGACTGAAGATGACAGACAAACGTTTGGAAAGAAGATGACATACGGACGTTAGGACTAAAGAAAACAGAGGAACATTAGGATGGACCGCTGCTCTAATTTAATTATCTTCTTTTCAGGACAAACAACGGAATCTTTTCCATTGTCCGTCCTGTTCTGTTATTGTTTGGTAAATCGTTATATTGTTTTGTCCTGCGGCGATTGGATATAAACCCATCTGGTTATGATGATAAAGCATGAAGATGAAAATGTAGAGAAACAAGCAAATAGCATGGAGTTATGTTGGTGTCAAAATAGGCATGCACATAAAATAAAAATATGTATATATTAGTCTGTAGATGTACAAACATAAACATGTGTAACGGCTTCAATAGTTCCATCAAGCATTAATCGACGTATGTGTGCACATATTTGGTCTGTGGATCTGTTGGTAATTGGATTTAATTTAGATACAAAAACTAGTGGGTAATTGATTTCAAAACTAAATTTCAAGGCATTTTTGTCTTCTAGTGACAATGCAGATAAATAATTTTAAAAAGATATTTTTTTTGTTTTCTCTAGTAACAAAAAATTATGTTCCTACCTGACAGAATAGGAAAAACAGATTAAAACTGCAAGCAGTCTCAAAGGCCTGCGCTACCCCTCGCGACCCGCCTCCCCACGCAACGTCTGAGTCAAATTTGAGCGAAATCAGTGTTTTGTATGCCAGATCTACAGCCATTTTAGTAAAGGCAATTTTGTAGGGGGCGGTATAGAGCAAAATCGCAATTTCTATTGATAAACTGGTGTAGGGCCGAGAGATAGACGTCTGAGTCAAATTTCAGCCAAATCTCTGTTCGTATGTCCGATCTACTGCCATTTTACTTACAGTGTATTTGACGAATCTATAGGGGCCGCTATATTGCAAAATAACAATTTTGTATGACAATGACAAACAGGTGTAGACCGGGGAGACAGACATCGGAGTCAAATATCTGCCAAATCGGTGTTTGTATGTCCGAACTACAACCATTTTAATAAAAGTACATTTCTAGGGGGCGCTATAGTACAAAATCAGAATGTCTAGCTAAATGGATGTGAACCTGGGAGATAGACAGCTGTGTCAAATTTAAGCCAAATCTGTGTTCGTATGAAGCAATTCATTGTTCCTGAAAACTTTGCAAAATTTGTGACAGCGTAGAACAAAAACGATGCAACTTTTCCAAATAAATTGGATAACTTTTGATGTCCCACTTGTCTATATCGTGTTCTCCGATTTCGAGCTCATTTGGCCCAATGGCCAAGGAGGAGTTTGTTAAATTCCAATGACAATGAAAATCCATGACTCAAAATTTTTTTAAATTCAATCCAAGATGGCGGACTTCGTGTTGGTTTATGGGAGTGGCCATCATTAGGTTTTTTGTTCATCATCATATGAAGAATATGTGTACAGATTTTCATAGCACTAACTTCACTAGGGCGTGATCTGGCCTAATACAAACTATTGTCACTGTTCTACGGGGAGCTGTAGACACATTTCTTTACCAACTTTTACAAAACCTATACATACTCAAAATGTTTCACACTTCTGACGTGTGTGCAACATTTGGAGAGTTTTCATGCATGTTCAGGGGGTCAAATTAGAACTCAAAGGGCTGACTCCTTTGGGATCACAGCAGTATCAATAGGCCTTGCACCTGCTGTGGTACACGGCGAAGGCCTAAAAAAAAAAGCCCCCCCCCCCCCAGTTTCAAGGACAGCGTGCTAATACCAAGGTCACAGAGAGTCTACTAATTATGGATGCATACGAAACCTGGACATCGTAGACATGCCCCCTCCACAAATCGCTGCGAACTCCAGATTGGCTTTTATGGTTCCCAAGGGTAAAATATACCAACTGCCGTAAGAACTGATATGACATACAGAGCCATTTTATGAGATCAATGTCTTCATTCATATTCTGATAAAATATACACAATACATTTGATAATTTAACACATTTGAGTGTTGGCGAATATTTCTTTTTGTACAACCATAGGCCAATATGCACATGGACAGTTTGTGGACAATTTCTAAAGCCCACAAAAGCGCAGACAGATCAGATGTTAGAACTCCAACACAAACAGTTTGGAAATACAGTTTAATGTTAGACCAATACACTGGGCCAATATTTAGTTGTTATTTTTTTTGTATCGGTATCGGTGTTGGCCAATATGCTGTTTTTCCCTGACGTGATTTCTTACAGGCAACGTTCAAGGCACCTCTGTTCTTGGAGTTACTGCCGTCACCCGGGAAATTTCTTTTTTTTGGTGTATTAATAATTATTAGGTTAATTATCACAATTTGTATTTTCTAATTGTAAGTAAAGAAGATTTTCTGACAATTTTTGTCATTTTACAGAGAAAAAAAAACTGTATTTGCTCCATATATCATGTTAGGCTGCCTGTATTGGTTTAAAACAAAGGTATCTGACCCTCAAAAAATGTGCATGGGTCTGTCTGTAAACATGAGTTACAGTTTAACCCTTTAAAGACCATGTGTCCTCTATTCTTTGACAGTGGGCTCTTTCTACAGGTCTGGAACATGTGAGGGTAGATGTCTGCAATTGGGCGGAGCATTGGCTGAGGGTGAGGGATGAAAGTGGGTGGAGCAGAGAGCAGCAGAGGGCAGCTGGTGAGAGACGCATGGCAGATCTTTCTGCCTTTTATCAGTGCTTTAGTGTTGAATTCAGTAAAAATGTGTATATAATAGTGACAGTGCTGTTCTGGAGTTTTGTTTTACTGGAGGGCTTCCACGTGATTTAAAATTTTCACTGTTTTTATCTGTATTTTTTTTAGTTTGTTTTGTTAGTTTGGTTTGTGTATTTTATCTGTAATTATTCCATAAATGTCTGTACATTTATATGTGTATGTAAATATATTGCAGTTGTTTTGTTTTCTCATGTTCTATTGTTTTTGTTTACATTTAATATTTCCTTTTGTTTTTCATGTTTTGTCTTTCAGTTTGGATCATCTCTATTATTTCACTCTCTGACAAGTTAACGTTGAATTAAACTAAACATCTGCTCATTCAACCCTTCATCCATATTACTACTCTTTTCCTCCTTTTTCCCTTTTCCCTCCTCTTCCTCCTCCTCCTCCTCCTCCTCCTCCTCCTCCTCCTGTTTGACACCAGATCACATCCAATATTAATGCTTGTGGAACAGAGGCCGTTGCTCAAACACACACATTACTGTCAGTCGTTTTGTCGAGGTGTGTGTGTGTTTATTATTTATATATTCGCTGGTTTTTCGGTCTCCGTGGGGATCGCCAACATGTTCCTCAACATTAGCGGTGAAATTGTTTGGAATTCTCCGGTCGCCGCCGATGACAGTTTGACAGCTCTGTCAGGCCTGCAGCATTTCCACGACGACACACAAACGCGCAATACGGAGGGAAGGAAGACACAAACAACAGCTGGGACACACACACACACACACACACGTACACAACATAACACAACACACACACTGGCTCTGATAATCACAGGTACCCACAATGCAACACACACCTTAAACACAAAACAAATACAGCGATAGAAAGGTGACAAGACATCAGAGTAAACTATGAATGAAATTACAGAGTCAAGAGGAAGAGCAGGAAAATCTCTTCAGTGTTTTATTTCAGTTCAACACCAACACGAAACTTCACAAAACTCCCAACTTACTACTCCAACCACGAATGGAAAGGAGGTGAATAACGAGGACCTTTTAACAGTACTAATGAAATAACGTTCACCCATCCATCCATCCAGCCATCCTGCCAGTAATATGTCAAATTTTACTTCAAATTTTCTCAAAGAATCCACTGAAAATGACTTATGTGACATTTGAACGATACACAGATGAAATTATAATAAAGTGATTTATTGTCACATTGTTAACATTTGTTGTACCTGGCACCACGGGTGACAAGCACAACTAACACCACCATTCACAAATGTTTCAGCTCTTCAGGGACATCACCCTGTCAAAATGTGAGACTAGGGGTTTGATTTTTCAAGGTCGCTCAAGGTCAAAAGTCATGATGCAATTTGGGAGCCTACATGTAATTTTCTATCTGTCAGCAATAGTAACTGAGTATTTATCACCACTCTTTTTTTGGAATTTATTATTTAAAATCATGTGACTTTGATTTTGACCTTTCAATCACTCATGGTCAAAGGTCATGAAGCCATTCTAACCCATGTCAGGTTTCTTATCTGTAAATATTAGTCAATAATCCCTATCACCACTTGTTTTTCTGTTACAGTCAATTTTATTTATTTTTTTTTTTTTAGGTATTGACCGAGTGACCCCTGACCTCTTGGGTCAACAATAGGGCAATGTCTATACACACAAGATGCAGAATTGGAAGACAGGATGCTGGTGCTTCTTGGAAGTCTCTAGGATGACTTGTTCAACAGTTATATTCAAAATGTATTATTCAAGGTTCTGATGTCAATGCACATCAACAGAGCAAAAACAGCTGAATTAAAAACTGAGGACCCAGGAATGAAAAGTAAATCCTTGATTTTGCCTATCATTGGTGACCTTGAACTTTGACCTACATTCACAAAATATATTCTGGACCACCTCGCACCTTTTCTGAAAAATTTGTGGGAATCGGTCCAGTAGTTTTTATGTAAAGTTACTGAAAAACAAATAAAAGGAAAAACAAACCAAAAACAATACCTCTATAACTTAAATGAGAATGAGGTGAGTTTTTACTGTATATTTAATGAGGAAATGAGGAAAATTGGCTAAATCAAAAAAATAAAAACATTAACACCAAATCATTCAACTGATGAAAAAGTTAAATGTAACATTTGAAACAGATTTTTGTAATTATTATTTTCAAAATGAAGAGGACCCATTAAAGGAGAAACACAATTCAACGTGTCCAAATCCATTTGTGTATCTGACTTGTTGATAGCTATATTTATTTCATGTTTTCTAATGGGTGTAAATTTTCCATAAACACAAACATTAAACCACAGAAGAAGAACCTGCCTCCTTCCCCCAAGGCGCCGCTGCTCATTATGCGACAAGTGTGGCGTCCTTTTACCAACTCCGACAGATGAAGCAGATACAACGCTCTCACAGATTGTTTTGTCTTGTCGTTTCTTCCTCCCCTCCCTCCCAACTCCCCAACCCCTCCTCCGTACGTCCTCGCCACTGTCGCCGTCTTGTTCTCACACTAATGCTAACTAAACACTTTGTAACACAGGCGCTCTCCTGTGAGGTGGGGGGTGGGAGATGGGGGGGGACTGCGTTCAGCACTGGGACAGTTGTACGGCGTTTGAAGTGTCGGCTTTGCTTTTCGATGATGGAACGCGTGGGAGCACTTGTGACACGCAGTCGCCGCCACGGGAGGAAATGGGAATTATAGGAATCTATTATTTACTTCCTGTTCTTCAGCATCCACTAAACGTGACGAAAAATGAAGCAGAGAAAATGGTACATGGATCAAACTTTAAAACTGTGTTTGTCTCCAGCGACACAATCAGCTTTTTACGACTTAAAACATCGGAACTCTTCAAACATTTACACACTTAACATCCATCCGCCATCTTTAATCTGACATTGGGTTCTTTCTATTGGTCTAGTACATGAGGGTAGAGGTCTGCCATTGGCTGGGGTGGTGTGGGGGGGCAGTGGGTGTGGCTTATAT
This sequence comes from Siphamia tubifer, assembly GCA_020466265.1. Classification (NCBI taxonomy): domain Eukaryota; kingdom Metazoa; phylum Chordata; class Actinopteri; order Kurtiformes; family Apogonidae; genus Siphamia; species Siphamia tubifer. The sequence goes on from CM035804.1 coordinate 41,985,959, forward strand.
CAGCAGACGGCAGTCATGAGAGAGAGATAGAAGATATTTAAGTTTTAGTGGTGAATTCAGTCACCAATAGAGATAGTTCTATTTTGGAAAGTTCTACTGGTGGGTTTGGATCAGTGTGTGTTGAGTTTTACTGTTTTTAAAATGTTTGAACACAACGAAAACAGTTGAATATTCATTTCTTTAATCAGGAAAAAAACAAGACCAAACCAAAAGCAGGACCAAGATCTAAACAAGAAACCGGTATGAAGACCGAGACCGAGACTCAGGTCCTGATAAAAATCTCTTGGTTTCACTTCCTGGTTGTGTCATAAATAAATGATTTGTCTGGATTTCAATTGCAATTTTAGACTTTAAAAAAATTGCAGTTTTTGAAGGAACTCTGCAGATGTTCCAACTTGAATAGTTTTCACTAACCTAAACTCCAACCCATGTCCAAACCTGAATCCCCATGTGTTTCTGTTCTTTGTTATATTTGTGCTGAAAATTCATTAATTCATTTTCTCAACTGTGCTTTTTCCTTTTTCCGCTTTCTTTCCTCGTTTCTTATGGGTGAAAGCAGGGTTCATCCTGGACATGTCTCCAGTTCATCACAGGGCTGAACATATAGAAACAAACAATCACTGTCACATCCACACCTATGGGTGATTTAGATTAACCTATTAACCTATCAGAACATGTCTTTGGATAGTGGGAGGAGCCAGAGAACCCATATAGACATAGGAAAGATCATACAAAATCCACACAGAAAGGTCCCACTGACTGGTGTTGGAATTGACCCCAGGACCTTCTTGCTGTGAATCACAGGCACTAACCACTGCACCAGCGTGTCACTGTGCTCAACATGTTCATAGTTTTCTTTTTAAATAAACTCTATCTGTTTTTATCTGATTCAAAGTGACTATTTCTTTCAATTTTGTCAGACAAACACACAACCATTTTTCCTTCTTCTCCTTCAGAGTAAAGTTGAACCCACTCATTTCCACTCAGCCTTAAGTGAATGGATTTCCCATCATCCTCCGCTTCACTTCTGTCGCTCTTCATCATTTTCTACAGTTTTATGACAGCTTTCTTTCCCTCTGTCGTCTTCCTCTGAGACTCTGAGAAGAAAAGACGTCTGCGGCAAAACGATAGAAGCTGGAACGGATGTTTCTAATCCATCATCCACCCAATGAGGAGGAGGAGGAGGAGCTGGAGGAGTTGGAGGAGGAGAAACAGGAGAGAGAAAAGGAAAGGCAGGAGGAGCAGCAAGAGGAAGAAGAAGTGGAGAGACAGGATGAAGTGGAGGAAGAAGAAAAGTAGAAAGAAGACGACAACAGACAGGAGGAGGAGACAGGATGGAGAGGAGGAGAAACAAGAGAAAGAAGATAAGAGAAAGGAGGATGAGGGGAAGGGGGAGAACCAGGATAAAGAAGAGGAGAGACAGGAAGAGTCACAGGTGGAGGAATGGGAGAAAGAAGAGGAGAAATAGGAGGAGGAGGAAGAACAGGAGGAATAAAACGAGAAATAAGTGAAGGAGCAGGAGGAGGAATGAGAGAAAGAAGAGTAGGAACAGGAGAAATAAGAGAAGGAGAGACAGGAAGAGATGGAAGGGGAACCAGAGGAGGAAGAAGAGAAGGAAGAGGAGCAGTGTTGAATGTTGAGTTAAAGGTTGAATGGTCGTGTCTCTGTTCGTCACCTTTCAGTCTCAGATTTATGAGGTGATTCAGTGTGTAATGGATTCAGCAGAAAAGAAGAACAGATGAACGACAAGAACAGACCATGACACGCCCCCTGGAGACCGCCGCCCACCCACCAAAACTGACCAAAGACCAGTGGGATGACACCCCATGGAGAGCGCTGTCCAGTTTGATTTTCTTATTTTTATTTATCTTTTTTCCTCTCATTTCACTCTGTTCAATCACTATAAAATATCTAACATGTGAAAAGAAAGAAAGAAAAAATAAAACAATAAAATGTGAGTTACAAAAACACCCAAACATTTACGACAAGTAAAAGTGTGTTAAAATGGAGCCGTCATTGAGTGCAGTGCCTGTTTTGTGGTGGAATCGCGGCTGAATTGAGGCGTTTTGTGAAATCAGTAAATAATTCAGTCTGACCTTCATTTTCTTTACAACTGAACCAAAACCAGAAATCTCCACTGAGCTGCACTCGCAGCAGCTCAAAGAAAACATGTAACATCCAATTAATACGAAGCTCATCCCACACACCGCTGCACAACGCACACAGACACACACGCACACACACACGTACATGCACATGCGCGCACGCACACGCACACGCACACACACACACACACACACACACACGTGAAAGCACAGTCTAATATATGAATAACCAATTAGTGTCCAACACATCCAATGGAAATGACTGAAACATGACTCCACAGAGGATGACAAAATGCACAACACAATCACACAACGAAAACACAAACAACACCCACCATGGCTTCATTTACATATCTGTTTGTGTGTGTGTGTGTGTGTGTGTGTGTGTGTGTGTGTGTATGTGAAACAAGCAGGAGAAACACACACTAAACAATTCCGTTACTGAAAAACCAAATCACAACTACACTTCACACTCAAAGTTAAACAGTAGGTTTGTGTGTTTCAATGATACACAACGCACATATTTCTATGACGACAAAGTGACACAAAAAAGTCTATAACAGCACAAAACACACAGCTGACACACAATGAGCGATAGGAGCGTCATGTCATTTGTAAACACATGATTCATGGATGAAGCAGTGTGTGTGTTTGTGTGTGTGTGTGTGTCTGTGTGTGTGTGATAACCACACATTGAGGCTCCTCAAAGCTGAGGATGAAACGCGATGGGGCTGCGTGACCAAATGCTGCTGCTGAGTGGAGTCTGTCCAAAGCAGATACTGACACTGACGCTGTGTGTGACGCTCTTGTGTCTGCGTTCGCTCTTTGTTTCTGTGTGTTTTTGTGCATCTTGTCTGAGAAGAAGGTCTGCAACTTCACATTTAAATACCATTTCAGGTCAAAAAACTGAAACGTAAAGACGGCATCTGCAGGTTGGACAGTTTTATCCACAGGAATGATTTCAATAGTGGCTGTAATACCGATGACGGCCACTAGATGCTGCTCCACAATCCTCTGGTTCCTCTGACTTCCTCTAAACTTGTGACTTCCTCTAAACTTGTGACTTCCTCTAAACTTGTGTCTAACAATACAAAGTCACTTTGTATTGAATACTGAACTGTACAGTGGTGGGTTTGCTAGTATTCTGCCTAATGCATTCTGGGTAATGGAGTATTAGTCAGAATCAGCGAACGTGATCCTGTGAAGGAGGGTGACATGAAAACTGAAAAAATGGTCCAGATCTTCCAACTTTGTTGTTTAGTCTAATACTGTGCATGTATGATCGACATTATAATTAGAAGACACTTCAGGAATACACACAGAAGTCAGGAACTTTAGAGTCCCTGGATCCATTGGTAATTAGATTTTTATTTGACACTGTAAAAGAAAAAAATCCTTGAAATTAAATTTTAATTCTTCTATTTTAAAAGGAAAATCAATTCAACACAATTATTTGTCTTTTGTTTATAAATAGAAAATCCAATTCTCAAAATATACATGGACATTCAGGATCACACCAAATCAGATTTAAACACATTTGGTTTAGTTGACCCCCCCCCTTTTCTAATTTAAGCATGAAACTGAAATAATGAAAACAACTGTTCTTTTAATTTTTGATTTGTACGTGACTAATGAAGTAACCATTATATTTTTTCTAATTTTTCATATGATAGATTAGAAATTAAATATGGAAAAAAAACACTGATCCACAGATTATCCTACAGTCTGACACTTGGGTTCAACAGAACTAAACCTGGTTCTACTTACCTGTCGTTCTTGGTTGGGGGGGTGTTCTGCCTCCTGTTTGCAGACGTTGGGTACTGCAGGCTGCTCAGTCTGATGGCCATCTGTTCCAGAGCAGCACGCTGAGCTTCAAACTGACTGGAGATCAGCTCCACCTAAAAGACAAACAGCACACATCAGCCTTTTCAACCCTGAGCACTTAGCCTCAATGTAGCATAAAATCCAGATTAGCATTGATAGCAGAAGAGTCATTTAATTAAAAATGTTCTAAAGTTAATAATAATCATTATCTCTTCACAATGTCACTTTTATGTTTGTTCTTCTTTATGTCGATCAGTGAGTTTTATAAATAGAAATAATCCTTCGACTATTAGATCTGCTTGGTGTTAGATTAGCGCTGTTAGCTTAGCGCTGCAGAATTTGTCTCATTGTTCTGTTCTTTTATTAAATTGTTCCTGAAACATGTTTGTCTAAGACTGGTAGAAGAAAAATGAACAAGATATGAATAAAATATGAATAAAATAAAAAAAAATTAATTTATTAAAAAATGCTGAAAGTATCACAAAAAACAGCAATAACATTATATAAAATTTAAATTTTTGATTTTTAATATTAAGTGGGCATTCCTGTAAGTGTCCTAACATCCACTATGTATGCATTGATTGATTTGTTTGTTTTTGTTTACATTTCCACATACATTTTAATGCAACACCGAAGAATTTGAATTAATTGTTGCCGTGCTGACAAAAGTTTTAGTTGAGATGATGTTTTATTGCATATACAGTATATATATACAGTATATATATATATATATATATATATATATATATATATATATATATATATATATATATATATATATATATATACATATATATATATATAAGTTATTTACAGATCTGTGTCACAGGAGGAGGAGCGGCAGGAAACACAGCGTGTGTCTGTATGGTTATGTATTTCATCAGGACCTCTTTAGTCCATGAGGGTCACTTCAGGGTCCATAAAAGACACATTAAATGTGGAACATGAACAAACAAACAAAAAATGAATAAATCTGACATGTAACCTGAGAAATTTGATCTGATGTGATACACACTGGAAAATTCTAAATCTGACCAAGAACCAAACACAGTGAAGCATCATTCAGTTGTTCTGCTCCTCACCTGTGGAACAAAGTAGCTGTATACCTGAGGTCTGCTCATACTGTCAGTTCATTTAAATCAAGCCTGAAAACATTACTGTTCACTGGAGCTTTTACTTAAATTCTTAATTGTCTTTTACATGTTTTTATGTCTCTTATTTTAATGGCCTTTTAATGCATTTTAATAATGATTTTCATTTTTCTTATATGTTCTATGAACAGCACCTTGAATTGTCTTTTATACATGAAACGTGCTATACAAATAAATTTACATTGCCAAGATAATTTTCACTGGTTCCAATATCAGATTTTCTTTGCTTAATTCAAGCAAAAAAATCTGCCAATGGAATAACTAAAAAATTAATTAAGTTAGACTTTCCAGATATTGTTTATAAATCAGTTCTTATATCTCACAGAAAAGTTCCTGTTTAAGTGATTCTGTCTGAGTTTAAGTGAAAAAACATATTTAGACAAAAAATAAGGAAATTTTAGTTTTACCCTTTTATTTTAAAGGGTAAATGTGTGCATGCAGCGTGGGGTGCTGATTGTTTCATGTGCAAATATAACTTGCGCATAAAATTTTACCTGGACTATATGTATGTCTTCTCACAATAATAAATAAACAGTTTTAGGCATATATCCAATAGGGCCAACAGCATTTACTAGTAGCTAGTGGCGCCCACAGGTGTCGCCATTGAAGAGGAAAGACAAACTTTACTGTTTTCCTGTTAAAAACTTTTAATGACAGTCCGTGACTAAACCTGCAGAAGAACAAAGACGCCAACGTACGATTGGACTCTGACCTGTTTTCCTTTAATTCCACCTTAATTCCACCTGTTTGTGTCATAAACAGAAGTGTGTGTGTGTGTGTGTGTGTGTGTGTGTCTGTCTGAGTGGGATCATCTCTCTGAGTGTGATTAGCTGTTTATTGCAGATGAATGAGACCCGTCCGTGTTCTGCTTTGACAGACGTGGCCTTTAAAGCCTCGCTGGCATCCAACGAGCCACTAGAAACGCACTCCATGCTCTTCAACACACACACACACACACACACACACACACACACAGCTACATACATGTATATGCATAACATTGACAAAATACTTCACACACACACAGTGCAGGAATCGCTTTTCTCTTGCACAAATTACCCACAAACACCCATCAAGGCTGCACAAATGTCCCTATAAATCCGCGCACACACTCCAACACAAATCGACTCTGAATCGCTTCTGCAAAAATAAACACACACGTTCACACATCCAGCATGAATCGCTGCTCTTTCTCACAAATTATCCTCAGTGTATGCACACGCATGCGCGCACAAACGCACGCATGCATGCACGCACACGCACACGCACACACACACACACACACACACACACACACACTCAGATTCCAGACACAATCATATAGAAGCACTCAGCGGCGCTCACATGTAATTGCATACAAACTATATGGAGATGAGGCTTCAATTGAACCAATGAAGGCAGAGTGTATACAAACAGACACAGACACACACACAGACACACACAACCGCCTGCTTTTTCCTCATTCTGTAACAATCTGAATAAAGTGTCGTGGCGTCGTGGCGCGTTCGCCATCCGATCTACTTAGTGGACTCGGCGGAAGGATCTGGAAAGGTCATCCAATCTGTGGAAGGCAGAGCTGCTCAATCAGAGCTAATAAACAAACCGCCAACACACAATCAACAACAACGCTGCCACTGCCGCCGGGTGTGTGCGTGAGACGGCGCTGTGTTTGTGTGCGCTCAGATTACACAAATGAAACTAACTGGAAGCTCTCGGAGACAATTTCCCTCACTTTGTCTAAATGTCTGTGCACTTTCATTCATTCGCCAGCGCCCAGTTTCAGCATTGAGAGGGAGTCGGCCAATCAGACGCTTTCATTAGTGTTCATTATCTGACGGAGGGAAAACATGGAACTTGTGGAGACTCAAGGCATGTACACTCACAACTCTCGATTCAATTATTGTCTAAAAGACTCCGATTACAGGCTTTAAAACCACAATGAAAAAAAAAAAACACAAACAGAAGAAAAACTAAACTTTTATAAATAAAAGTACAATTCTAAAAATGTATTAGTCACATTTTGAAGTTTAAAAATTATTAAAGATAATTATATATATATATATATATATATATACCCCTGTTTTGACCTTTTGCCTGCTTTTGCCTGCTTTTTGTCTCTGCCTGCCCCTCATCTGTACAGCATCGAACTTCGGATCACCTGGCTTTGGACCCCCTCCTGCACTCTGGTAATGTGTGTTGGACTTCCCTTTCAACAGAACATATGTAGCTGACCACAGAGGAGGGAAATGAGTACACATTACATGCACATTTTTAATAATATATATATATATGTGTGTGTGTGTGTGTGTGTGTGTGTGTGTGTGAAAAAGTCACAATTCTCACTTGAATCTCAGAACACGACAAAAGTATATTGAAAAAAGTCAAAATGTTAACTTTTTTCTCTGAAGCGTACTAAAAAATATGCAGGACCTTTTTTTTCCTGTGGCTCTAATCCTCTTCTTTAGTATTTGTCTCATGTTGCATTATAGCTTTAAACTCATTATTTTACATGAGCATCTTTTTGCTGAATCTAAAATATCATTGTTTAACAGATGTTCTGTTGAATTTTTTAGTTTTTCAGTTTGTGCATGAAATTGCCCTAAATCCTGCTAAATTACAGCTTTTAATGATCATTTATTTCCATTTTTCTGATTACACTTATTGAGTTTGATTCACAGAGCTGCTCCATTTGGAACAAAACTGGTCATGTATGTATTTTATTAGTTTTTGTCTCTTCTGTTAGTTCTTATCTGCCTTATTTATACATTTGGATTGGATTATTAAGCTTCCAGTGTCTAGGTGAGACACAGTTTATGCTTCCTTTATTAAAGGTCATATTATTTTTCACATTTTGTTTTAGTTCACAACATAAAGGTGTTCAGCTATGGCTGTTTAACTTCTGATCCATCCACTAAAACCATCCCATAATAAACAGTGTTAAATTTCTACACTAACGCCCTTCCACCAATGAGTACAAAATACACATATTTAATATTTCACCTAGAACAAAAAATAAATAAATAAATAAATAAAATGTAATTAAATCTAAAAAATAAATAAATAATTATTAATAATAATAATAATAATAATAATAATAATATGAACCATTGACAGAATGATGATATTTAGTATTTGGTATTCTTGTTTATGGCTCAAATTGATGGAAAAAGTCGACCAAATAGTTTTGAGTAAAAAAAATATGATGTATGGAAAGAGTAAAAAAAAAACAAAAAAACCCCATACATTTTAGTGTTTAACATTTAACCTAGAACAAAAAATAATAATGTATATGAAACAAGGTTGATGTTAATTCCTTAAAGATGAAAAAATAAATAAAATAAATTATATATATATTTCGTTTTTGGATGTCAGTACAGATGACCACATGGAGGCGCTCTAACTGCTCTGAGAGAATTTGTTATTTTAGGCGTCGACATAAAACATAAAACAGTCTCGACTTCAGTCATGAAGTCAATAGGAAAACCAACTTACTGTATGTGTCTGTGGAGTTCAGATCAAACAGGAAACAGTCTGAAAGGTGGAACTGGCTTTTTGGTGCAAAAAAACTAAGTGGAGCTTTAATGACAATAACACACACACACACACACACACACAAACACACACTGCAGTCATTTCACTCAGACGCCTTCAGGACACACAACCTCCGTGAAGAGCTGGTCGACTTCCCAGACTGAAGGATATTCAAGAATTTCTGTCAAAAATCATTTCTGTTCAGACTTGACTTGTGGTTCCATCTGTCCGAACACAATCTGTCAGAATCCGAAGAGGAGTTTATGGAAAAACATGTAGCTGCTTGGTTGGACTTTGTTGTTTTTGTAGATTCTGGGCATGTGTTTGGAGGTCCAGGGGTGGGTTTAGGTCCAGGCTGAGGTCCACATGTTCCCATTCTAATAATCAGACTGATTCAGATTAAACTGGGTGGTGTTTTGTCTGTTTTTTAGATCGTTGGACTCAGAGGCGCTGTCCGTGGTGCTGAACCACACAGATGTTTAAAGAGGAGAACGTGAACAGTGTGTGTTGTTTTCACCCTCTGTGATCCAACCAATCCACAAAAGCACATCATCTGCACACAACTGTAGTCATGTCAAAGCTTTTTGTGTAGTTTGCTATTTTTTTTTTTGTATTTTAGGAAGTTCTTGACTTCTGCGTATGTCTGTGAAGTCTCAAGATTGTTGAACATGGACACACTGAATTAAACTACATAACAAAACCTGGAGATCCAGACAATTCTTTTCAGTTGTCATGTCGTCCTCCTTCACACTAATGCATTTGCTGCCTCTGAATAACACTGAATTCTCTATTACCCAGAATGCATTAGGTAGAATTCTAGCAAACCCGCTTGTGACCAGACCAACACACACAGAAGTCAGGAACTTGAGTATTTTTTTATTTTTTTTAATCTGGTGAATTGTTTTGGAGACTGAAAAAAACCCACATTTTAGAACAAAAATCAATTAATCTGATTCAATATGATTTTCAATTGGTGTGAACAATCAAAAGAATAAAAAACAACTTTTTTATCTGAATATGAATAATGAAATAACCAGACTTTTTTTTTCAATTGTGGATTCAATTCAATTCAACTCAATTAAATTCAACATAATTTATTACATTTTCTGTTGAATATAAAAGAATCAATGACACAGATTCTTTTTCATCTTTTCTGTTTTTCTTGTTTTCAGCTTTAATTTTTCATTCACTAACATTGTTTCTTCGGTCAGGTCATCCATCTGGTGTGAGTTTTACTGTCCTATCTGAATGTTTGCACTTGTACACAATTGACTCATTTTCAGGTTTTTGTTTACATGGTGGGGCCAATTTACCCACAATCCCTGGGAACCTTCACCAGCTCATCTCCCCAGAGTAGTGTGGATGTGTGTACGTATTCTTTTCATGTGTCACAGATACTTGTATGTGTGTTGTCTGGTGAACATGTGCTGCTGTGAAAATGTGTCTGGACGCCCTGCGTGTGAGCATGTACCCGCGTCCTGATGTGTAAGTGTATAGAAGTGTGTATGTTTGTGTATATGTGTGTGTGTGTGTGTGTGTGTGTGTGTGTGTCTCCTGGGGTTTTCCCGGGGCTATAACTGCCAATCAAACAGTGTGTTAGCAGTGAGTGTTGAGCGGAGGCAGCATACAAACACGCCACAGGATCCGAAAACACAGTCTGCTGCAATTCGTTAAAAACACGTCTCTGTTAATAAACACACACACGCGCACACACACATCGGTCCATGGATCAATTGTGGAGGATCAGTGTTTAGAGCCACTCCGGGTGGAAACGACCAGGTTTTGTGCGGCGTCACATGTGCGGCAGCGGCCACAAATGGCTACAGTCTTTTAGCGGCAGTGGTGAAGCCTCAGCATCTGCACTTTAATCTGAAAAATATCTGAACGACAACCGACACTCTGAGAACAGTTCAGGTATTATCTCAGAGAAGGTGACCTTTCCCACGATGCTGAGGTTCAGTTGCAGGTTCAAACGGTAACCGCAGCAATCGTCCACATTCAAATAAAGTTCCAGAAACCGATTTTTTCTAACAAAATGAAAATGAATGAAGGGTGAGCCACCAAGGAGGTTATGTTTTTGCCAGCATTTGTTTGTTTGTTTGTGCACAACATAACTGGAAAGACACGTATAGTCCCCCATTACCACTATACCCTGAAAATTTCATCAAAATCTATCCATTAGTTTTCAAGTTATGTTGTACATAAACCAACCAACCAACAAACAAAAAACACAACCTCCTTGATGGAGGTAGTTCAGTGGAAAATTTTTGATATTTAATGGATGATGAAGTCATCAGGGTAACAGTTCTTTTCTTGGTATTTTTCTGCTTTTTAGTTCAGATCTGCTTCTTGTGGTTCAGACACAGATCTATATTTATATATATATATATATATATATATATAGTTCAGTCCCAGATGTCTGCATATTGGATGTCTACTTCCTGTTTCTGAGTCACATGGTTTTAACACTGCCTTAAACGTGAGTTGGAACAAGGAACAGCTTAGATTCACTTTAACACAAAGTTCAAACCCACAAAAGGTTTAATAAGTGAAACATCAACCAAGCCTCAACACATCTGATGCTAATTTATTGCAACGTTTGTGTGTGTGTGTGTGTGCATGCAGGTCAATACTGGAGGTGAGATATTCCAATAACAGGGTGTTTTTGTCTTGATAGAGTGGAGCAGTGGGTAATAATACACGATCAATAATGGATATGAGACGACTGCATCCAGCTGCCAGTGCATGCACACACACACACACACACACACACCTGTGCATGTCAATACTGTAATACAGGTTGATTTGTGTGAAGCAGTTGAATGAACGCCGCTCTTTCATCTTCGAGGGTGAAATAAATAATTGCCAGTGAAACAAGAAAACCAATGAAAACACACACATACATACACACTCCTATGAACACTTACATACACACACACACACAAACACACGGATACACACACAGACACACACACACACACACACACACACACAACAGGTTCATATTTGGTACTGGGCTACCTGAGGGAAAGACCACAAAGGGTCAGGATAAGACCCTACATTTCCAGCACTCTGACCCTCAGCACTGGGACACCGCAGGGGTGTGTTCTGAGACCCTTTCTCTACTCTCTCTTCACTCATGACTGCTCAGCCATACACACCACAAACATCATTGTTAAATTTGCCGATGTAATAGGACTGATCCACAACAACGATCAGACAGTCTACAGAGATGAGATCTATCATTTGACACAGCGGTGTTGCAATAATAACTAGGACTTGAAGATTTCAAAAACCAAAGAAATCATCATAGATTTCAGGAAATCAAAAAGAACGAAGCTCGCGGGGTCGGAGGTGAGTGGAGAGGGAGTCGAGAGGGTGGACTACTTCAGGTACCTGGGGGTAGACATCATGGCGGATCTCACCTGGTCGGCACACATCAGCCATCAGGTGAGAAAAGCCCATCAGAGACTCAGGAAGCTGAAATAGTCCCAGCTCCCCCAAAACCTGCTGGTCAGATTTTACAGGGCCACAGTGGAAAGCCTCCTGTCCTACTGCTGCATGGTGAGGTTTGGAAGCTGCACAACAGAGGACAGGGAGAGCCTACAGAGGGTGGTGAAAGCAGCAGAGAGGGTCATAGGGTCCACACTGCCTCCTCTGAGATCTACGCTGGCATGATTCACAAAGAAGCCAGCTCCATCCTCAGAAACCCCACACAACCTGGTCACATACTGTTCAACCCCCTCCCTTACGGAAGAAGATTCAGGGCACTGGGTGCATGCACAAACAGACTGGTGCACAGTTTTTACCTACAGGCGGTCAAATGTGTAAAACTCTTTAAAACTTTTATGTACATCAGCACTTTTAAGTCATATATTTTATAGCTGCATTGGGGCTTTTTCATTTATTTTATTATCTGCTGTTACCTGTATGCAGGTATACATGTTTATTTATTTATATGCATGCATTTTATATATATGTGTGTGTGTGTGTGTGTGTGTGTGTGTGTGTGTGTGTGTGTGTGTTTTCTACATGTTTTTCCTGAAAATTCCTGAAAGTCCCGCCCACTACTCCTGCCTGCCAATACCATCCAACAGCATCATCCTCATGAACCTAAATGTTTAGTTCACAAGTTGAATAAAAATAGAACAGAACAAAACAGAACAAAGAAAATAAGGTTTTGTTTTGTTTCTCTGTGTGTAAAACATTAAAACAGCAGCTTTAATGCTCACTTCATTATGATTATACATTTGCTTATTCAGTGTATGAGAATGAAGTTATGGACATGAAACTGGAACCTAACACACATTTGAATATTTCTTCAAACACACAAGTCCATTCTAAATGTTCCATCAAGTTAGAAGGATGAAAAGAAAAGGACAGAAGTGGTTCAAGTATTGACAGGTCCCCCCTTCATCCATATGCGTCCCATCTTCATCCAATTACTTCTCCTCTTCATCTGACTGTGTCCCCTCTTCATCCATGTGCATCCCCTATTGGTCCAGTTGTGTCTCCTCTTGGTCAGTGTGCGTCCCCTCTTCCTCCGTGTGCGTCCCCCTTCTGGGCCTCCACCCACGTCTTTACCTCTTCCCATAATTCCCTGTTCGACCTCCAGATTGTCTGTCAGGGTGAGACTCCGCCTCTGCTTCGTCTCCCTTTCCTTGTCATTAATATCAGATTTTTTACGTCTGTTAATTATTTCTTAATTAGTTTGCATGTTAATTAGCAGAGTGGCTAATGTTAATTAGCTGTATTAATGGAGCTGCTGGAACACCTGCCCCCAGCGCCCGATGTCTTCATCTCACTGTTAAACTGATTCACACATGATGGAAAACACAGTGCACGCCTGACGTCGTTATGGGTGGATTTAAAGTCAGACACCAGGGCTCCATGTGGGCCGAGCTAAAAAAAAAAAAAAAAGACACCTGTGGTGTTGCTTCCTGTAAGAAATGTCTGGAGTCAAGTTTTATTTCAACAAAACTACATGAAACACAAGACCTATTGGTGACTGCAGCTCTGTTCACAGCATGTCTGAATGATAACGTTGGATATTTTTGTGTGTTGGTTCATATTAAACATTAAGTGTGACTTCAGTTAGTTTTAAGGCTGAACCGAATGTGACCTTGAAGTGATTCCACATGGACTAAAGAGGTCCTGAACCCACTTCAGAACCCCTTTAGTCCATGTGGGATCACTTCAGGGTGGCATTTAGTTTAGACTCAAAGCTGATAGAAGTCGCATTTAATGTTTAATATGAAACAACACACAAAAATATAGAATTTCACCCAAAACTCCAAATTGTGCACCTTCTGTGAATAGAGTCTATGTTTTTCCTGCTCCTCTTCCTGGGACACTGAATAGTGACAATTGTTGCATTTCAATGATATAAAGATAAAATAAATGCGATCTAGCAGTTCAGACTGAAGTCACATTGTAAAATATCAGATCCGTAACAGATTAAGGACCACAAATGAGAGTGGTCTTGGTCAGATTAATGCTGTTCAGATTTGTTTTAAACAGATTGGACAAATAGGCACATGAAAATGTGCCTAATGGAAAAACAAAAATTTCGTCTTATGTCTGTTTTCAATTTAAATTTTTTGTGCTTCCAAGAGGCTTTCCCCCCTTCATTTTAGTTAATTGTGTGCTTATTTTTTCATGTTATTCATTACTTTGTATAGTTTCTTCAAAGTTTCAAACATGAAAGTTTCAGCCAAATATCATTAATTCGACATTAGAACAACCACCTACTGTACAACCACTGCCACTGTTTAAACTGCAAGAGTTTTACTGTTGAACTAATGTTATAGAACAGGGGTGCTGAATCCTGGTCCTCGAGAGCTACTATCCCGCATGTTTTAGATGTATCTCCCTTTCAACACACCTGAATCAAAGGATAAACCCTCTCATCAAGCTCTGCAGAAGCCTGATAATGACTGTCAGGTGTGTTAGAAAAGGGATATATCTAAAACATGCAGGATAGTAGCTCTCGAGGACCAGGATTCAGCACCTCTGTTATAGAAGATCCTGGAGTTTCCTTGTTCAGTTGGAATAAAAAACTGCATTTGACCTGAATTATTTCACTGTTTGATAGAACTACTGGATAAACATGATTAAATAGTTCAGATCAGTGGATTGTTTGGGGTAACTTCTTCTATTGTCTGCGTTCAACTATCTTCCACTTTCCTGAAAGTAGATTTGTAGGTTTGTTCTGACAGTCAGTTAAAACTCAAACTCCTGGACCTGCTCAAGGGCACATCGACAGAAATCATACACGGCCTTTTGTAGCTTTGAACATTGTGTTGTCTTTCTTATTTACGGAGTCAGCAGCAGTGAAGCATCGCAGACACACAAACACGCATGGACACACACACACACACACGCACGTACACTTGACACGTCTCTAAATTAGCTGATCTCCCAGCATGCTCTAGTGGTGCAGACCTAAAACACTATTAAGAAAAAAAAAAAAAAAAACGTCAACCAACCCAAAGAGGGAGCAGAGAAAATGATAATCACCTGAAAAATCAATAAAGATCTCTCCATTCCCTGGTCGCACACAGAACACACACACAGGCACACACACAAACGCAGAGAAATACAAATAAACACACACACACACACACACAATACTACAGTTTATTGGCTAAAAACACGACTGCAGCTGGAAATACATCTGATTGGCTGAAAGATGGAGGATGATGGACAAGGTCACAACAAAAGTTTACAGGATTAGAATGGAACTGAAAATATACTGAAGAAGAAGAGGAAGAGGAAAGAGAGGAGGAAGGAGGATGAGGAGAAGATGGAAGGACAGGAGGAAAAGAATGAGAATGGATTGTCACATATCCACCACATATTTAATACTTAAAAAAATTGTCAAAAATGCAAAAATGTAAATTTTTCTTCTTAAAAATGATTAGAAATTAAAGGAGAGGATGACAGTGAGTGAATAGTAATAGTATCTAGAAAAGCACTCATACAGTACAATGCAGACTCCACCAGGGCAGATCAGACCCTCTTCGTGAAAGACAAGCATGTACACCCCCCCCCCCCCCCCCCCCCCCCGCCCACACACACACACTGATGAGGTCCACCAAACTTCACTTGTGCCAGTGTCAACATTTCCTGAAAATTTCAGCCAAATCCGTCCATAACGTTTGGAGTTATCTTGCTAACTAACAAACTGACAAACACATAAACAAAGACAAAAACAACTAATAAGAGGTTTAATATTAAAAAATAATTACAAAAAATATCTGTTGTGTTGTTGATGTTTAAACTCGGGTTTAAAAGTTAAATCCATCCCATGGTGGTTTTAGGGTTTAAAGCTGGTTTTATGTTGATCTCAGGATTAAAGTCTGGATTAGAGGATGTGGTTTTAATCACTCATTGGTGTTTGTGTGTCTCAGGCTTCATCAGATTCCGTCCACGGTCACAGGATGCACTTGTTTCCTCCATCAGGTGGAGTGACCTTGTATTTCATTTACTGATAATTACATGGATTTATTCCACTGAGACGCTTTAATTAGAATGATAGAAATATTGATTGGCTCCATCATCTGCCTCCGCTCCAGTCCACTCATCTCCCCTCCTTCAGCCTTCTGTCCATCCGTCCGTCCGACAGAAATAACAAACACATCATGGACAGAGGAGGTTTTTACTCATGTCTATATCAAAGGGTTTGCCGTTTAAAATATGTCAGTAGTTTCTTATGAAAACTTCCAACATTTTTTAAATGTATTTGCTTTAAATCTCAACCCCCCCCCCACAGTTCACACTGGTAAAGCAACATAGTCACAGACAGAATAAGTGGTGACAGATACAACAAACCCCACCCCTGGCAAACATTTTACCTGATTTTCCCAATCACTTATCACTGAGGAAACACATTTTTGGTGACCTTGATCTTTGCACTACCTCAGCAAAATGTAATGTTATTTCTTCTGGACCACCTGGCACAAACAGATAAATGGACAAATGAACAAACAAAAGAACCCCCCTAAAAACAATATCTTCACCTCCCCTTTGGAGAACGGGGTAATAAGAATCTACAGTGATGTTTGACAGAAGTTATTGAATATATTCAGGTTAAAACTGGAAATCTATAGCTGTTTTTACTGTTCTAGAGCTTCCAGAACCGCCTTGTGGAACACAGCTGTGCACCTCTGGACTGGGAATGGAAGAGCTGAACCTGGTCCATCCAAACCAAGACTGAGGAAGGGACTCTAGAGTCAGCTGACAGGTACTGAGAGGAGGGGTAAGGGGAAATGAGAATTCGGCCTTAAAGTCCCTTTCACTGTGTTAACAGATAGTTTGTAAACATCCATGTGCTTATATGGACTGAAGCATCAGTTTAGTCCAGTTGTATATGTGACCAGAGCAGGAAAACCCTGAACAGATGGAACAGGGAGGATGAGAAGAAACAGTGTGAAGTTGAGGGAGAGAAACATCAGTTAAAGAGTTTTTACTGGTTCATAATATACTGTATCTGTAGGATAATGTCTACATGCATTATGGGAAGGATTTAATAGTGTTTCAGTGGAAGTGACAACAAGAAGAAAAAGAAGAAAAAAATAGGAAACAGAAGAAGTAGAAGTCCTCACTATTGGTGGTGGTCTTGTTGGCCTCCTGTGGATGGTCTTGTGTTTTCCAGACCTTCACTGACTCTGGATTTTGTGCTGGTCGAAGCAGAAAGACAGCGCTCTGCTTTTTTTTCTGTTGATGTCTGATTAATTATTTTGGTGCCAATCCATTTCTGTTCCTCCATATTTAATTAAAATATCATTTTAAAACATAATTAAGTTTTTAATCCGACTGCCAGTGAGCCTCCTGCAAAGACGACTCCTCTGTTCCTTCGACGCTCGCTCTATCGGCAAATTGGAAGCAGCTCCGGGCGCAAGCAGACTCTCGCACGTGCACGCGCACGCACACACACACACACACAGAGGTGGGCCGGGCTGCTATCTTTACCATTACTACTGTGAATTCACCTGATGCATTAGTGTCTTTCGTGTGTGTGCGTGTATGTGTGTGTGTTCAGTCGCAGCGTGCGTCCGGCGGCTGCTAACGGTCGAGCTAATTATCCATGAAATCAAATATGATTTAAAAAACAACTTCACAAGAAACTCTTTCTGTGACAACGCGGACACACACACACACACACACAGCAAGAGATGACGTGGTTGTGTGTATGAGTGTGTAGACGTGTGTGTGTTTGTCAGTCCGATTGTGTGTACAAAGCAGAGGGGAAAGCGTGACAACAAAAGATGAGCTCTGTCGACTCATATTTGCTCAGGAACAAACAAGATATGAATGAAAACTTCACAACAACACAGAACACAAACTGGTGTTTCCTCTGACACTGGTTTAATCCTCACAGACCATTTATCCTAAAATTATCCTCTGCTTTTCTTCAGTTTTCATTGTAAAATCCTGTATTTTCAATATTTAAGTAAATTCAAAGGTTATTTTATTAAAACTGAAAAAAATGAAGAAAAAATAACTGTTTTATCTGATATGATAAAATATGCAGTATCTCTCTCTCTCTCTCTCTCTCTCTCTCTCTCTCTCTCTCTCTCTCTCTCTCTCTCTCTCTCTCTCTCTCTCTATATATACATATATATATATATATATATATATATATATATATATATATAATCATATTATACCAGTTGAAACAGTACATTTTCTTAAATTTTCTCTTTTGATAAAATAACCTTTGAATTTACTTTGAGCTTTAAAGAATGTCTCCATGATCACACAATTTAATTGAGGATTTATATTGACAAATTAAGAAATACACAAGACAATATTAGAATAAATGGTAATACATTGAGTATACAAAGGTAGTGGCTATTAAAATACTTGGGAGGACATTATGGGTTAGTGAACCTCAACATAGTTTTACTAACTTTTAATTATTTACTGATTCACACAAAACACACACACACACAGTTTCTACATTTTCCTACAGCAAAAGGAAAGATTGTTTAACTTTTTAAAAAATTCCAATAAGAATTACAACTACAATTGTATGACTTTTGTTCTGAAATTGACCCCATTAATGGTCAAAATGATGTCTCTGTGTCTAAATATTATGTTACTTTTCTTCAGTTGTCTCTGCTTTGATAAAATTACCTTTGAACTTAGTCTGAGCTACTTAAACATAAGTGAATTAAATATATAAAATAAATGCAACAATATGAAAGGTGCGGTGGTGCAGTGGTTAGTACTCGTGCCTCACAACAAAAAGGACCCTGGTTCGATTCCAGTTTCCTCCCACCATCCAAACACATGCACTGATAGGTTAATTGGTTAATCTAAATTGCCCATAGGTGTGAATGTGTGAGTGATTGTTTGTCTATATGTGTTCAACTCTGAGATGAACTGGAGACTCATACAGGGTGTACCCCACCTTCACCCATTGTAACTGGATTAGGTCCCCAGTGACCCTTGTGACCCCTAGTGAGGATAAAGCGGGTTCAGATGACGAGACAAGATGAGACAACAATATGAATAAAAAAAATATACAAAATAAGGTTGGAGATGTTCTGTTCAATTAATGATAGATGTTAATGGAAAAAAAAATTCTTCAGTTTTCTCTGTTTTGATAAAATACATGTTGAATTGATCTTATTCTACAAAAAGGCAGTTTTTCAGTCAAATGATCTTTATCAATAATCATTAAATTAATATATAAACAAATGTCTAGAATCTTATGCTGTTTATTTCTTTTGTCATTATATTACTTTTTGTAAAATTAGTTGCTTTTTAAATACATTTTTACTTATTCTACATAATTGGTAAATTAAATATACAAAATAAATGCAAAATACAGGGGATAATATTATAATAAATGGTCACAAATTATTACATTTAGAGAAGCTGCCATGACATTATCACAAATGTTTTAAGGTTACAGTTACTTGTAAAGTTTGAGTAATAATTAATTTAACTGTGCACATGACAGACAATTAATGGAGTTATTGGGCTGTAAAATGTTGCCACCCTCGTCTCGCTACCAGTTACATATTATTAGCCTCGTAGCATAAGTTATATTCATGGTCATGTTGTTACTTTATTTTCATTTAATGCAGATGTCATTTTTGTAATGAAACTGAAGTTTGAATTTCTGAACTGTACCTTTAACCACTACCACCTGCGACACTTCCCATTTTGTCGAACATGTCTACATCTGTGGTTAAAAAGCATTTTCCATTTCTCTGAAAACTCAATTTTTCAGTCATATTTGAGCTGATCTGATGACGGAACTCTTCAAAGTGACACTTCTGAGTCGTCCTGAGAATAATCAAGAATAAAACACATCCACACGCCTGGATGAGTTCAGATAATTAAAAATGCACCAGGCTCCTTCACAATCAAATTACCTTCAGCCCATTGGAAGGTGTTGTGTATCCATCATGTGCACGGTGTGGTCTCCAAAACAAGCAAATTAGATGTGGCGTTTATTTACGTGGCGGGTGGCGGAGGGGAATTAAGATTTTGGGGGGTAAATTACAGGTAATTAAGGTCCATTCTGTGTAATTCTCCACTATTAGATGTAATTTGACGGCGAGCGTCTGGAACCGAAGGCGAAGCAGGATGTGGCGACGAGAGCAGAGCGAGCACCTGGCCTCGGGTTTTTTTATTTATTCGGAATTCAGCTCCTATTCCTCCTGATCGTCCCTCCCTTCACCTCCTTCTCTTCCTCCTGCCTGTGATTCTCACTTGGCTTCAAGGACACGACTCCTGTTATTTTCAATATTAAAGATGGAACATAAATCAAAACTAACGGGTGACACGGCAACGGGAAAGCTCAACATCCAGAGATGGATACAGAGGAGGAGGAAGGACGGAGGAAGATGAAGAGGAGGCAGAGAAGGATGAAAAGGAGGAGGAAGATAAGAAGAAAGAGGAGGAAGAGGAGGAAGAGGAGGAAGAGGAGGAAGAGGAGGAAGGGGAACAGACAGGACATATGTTGGGAGTCCAGTCATTCTTCACAGAAGAGGAACAATTGACTGAAGGTTCCAAGTGAAAACCGATTTAAATACAGACACTGAACAAAAAGTTCAAAACACAGTTACCTTCAGTACAGACTGTTTTAAAGAGAACTACGTTGGAAATGATGTTCTGAGTCGAGAGGAGAGATAAAAGAGAAGAAATAATGACTCCAATAAAAGAAAATCTATAAATAGAACCATGTCCAGAGTCAGAGAAGAGGTTAGTTATGGTAATGGAAACATGTTTGGACGTTTTGTGGCTAATATCAAGTTGCAAAGACGAAAACATGTCCTAAATGGAAAAAATAAAGGTCAAATACTGTTCAGACACATGTGATCCTTGTTCCTATGTGATAAACAAGTGATCAAGAAGAGGTGGGAAGAACATATTGCTTCATACAATGATCAATGTGGTCAACAACCAATCGACCAACCAACCAACAACTAACCAACCGAACACTGATGGAAGTAATGTTGTGGATTATTATCCTGATGTCTGAGGGTCAGAAGGCCATCAAGGATCTGAAGGTCAACAAGGCTCTGGACCTGATCACATGCCTACTTAGATAGTGAAGGCGATGAAGCTGGATAACGAGATCTACAAGACCCCCCCCCCCCCCCCCCCCCCCCTCAGATATGAACCAGTCTAACTCTTCTGTGTGTGCCCGACAAAACGACAGCTGAAAATCATCATAATGCTAAATTGTAAAAAGATAGAAAATGGGATGATTGGACTGCAGCAGGACCAGAGTGGGGAACTGGGGTCTTGGGGAAGGGTCCCGATGGGCTAGATAGTGTCAGTCTGGAGTTTGGGTTGGATGGAAAAACAATGTTGGCCTTTATTGAATGTGTAACTGATTTAAGTGAAAGAATGAAAAACAGATGGTTTTGTGATTTTTAATTTGTACATGAATAATGAAATAACAAGTAATTTAGTTGTTTTCTCATTTAAATATGAAAATAATGAAAGATAGATGGATTTATTGGGATAATTGTTTTCTGGCTGTTTTTCCTTCTGACACATTCCTGTCTCTCCTTCATGTTGTCTGTATGTTTTTGTGGACAATTTGAAAACACCTAATACTATGAACCCCATGGTTCTTTGGAGCATACCCTGAGGGACTCCGCCTCCTCTCTGGTGTCGTCGGACCAGCTGCTGGTTCCAGTCCAGCGATCCGACTGGTTCAACTGGTTCCCATCCTGACTAACGAGCCCATAAAAGCCTCCGAATGTTCCGGGCTCAGGAGCCTCTTTATGGCTAATTTGGGCTGTTTTTCCAGTTTTTTATTCCCTCTGGAGCAGCGGCGTGCGGTGTTGTCATCGTGGTAACCATAACAATCGGCAGTAGGAAGCAGACCCCCGGGGCCGATGTGGCGGCAGAGGCAGATGCCGGCGGCCATAAAACATTTTAGTGACGGTGGATGTATGGTGGGTTGGACGTCCTCACCTTTGTCTCAGTCTTGGTTTTCTGTGTTTTATAACAAACCTACATATTTTCACACAAACATCTGGTTTGACTTTCCAGAACCAGAACATCTGCCTGACAATAAAACTGGTCCAAAATTATCTGTTGAAAAATAAGATTCATTAGCATTTTACAGTTATTTATGTGTATTTCTATAATTATATTGATCATATCCATCCAGTACATAACATAGAAATTGCTGTTCTGTGGTTAATAGTGTTTCTGGAGTCATTTCATCTTGTGTCTTTTTGTTGTTTTTATCTTTTTGTATCTTTTATTGATTTTTGTGTTTTGGCTTTTTGACGTTTCTTTCTTTTTGTGTCTCAATTTCTGTCTCGTGTCTTTTGTCGTTTTTGTCTTTTTGTGTCTTAATCATTTTTGTCTTTTGTTTTTATATTGTTTTCATCTTTCTGTCTTTTAATCATTTTGTAGTGTGTGTTTTTGTCATTTTCAATCATTTTCCTCATATGTCTTTTTATTGTTTTCATCTGTTTGTCTTTTTTTTTATCATTTTTCTCTTGTGTCTTTTTCATTTTGTCTTTTTCTCTCTTCATTCCATTTCGTCCATTCATTTATTTGTCATCTCCTGATATTTATTGGTTCTGCACTGATTGACCTGGGTTCCAGTTCATGAGAATGTTCCTTACACATCCTTCCAGGTGTTTGGGTTCTGTCCATCATCTGTTTCAGGATCGTTCTATGTGTTTGGGTTCTATTTGATGTTTAATATTCCATATGCTCTTCTAATTCTCTGTCTTTGTGTCAGTCTGTGTTTTTTTGTTTTGTCTGCAGGTCATTTAATGATTTTACAAACAAGTGATTCATCATAATATTTTCAAGACAATCTTCTATTATTCTGCCTCCTTCATCTGTCTGTTTCAGTCTCTCCCTCTCTCTCCCTCTCTCTCTCTTTCTGCAGTAGCATCATCTAACTCCTCGGTCAAAGCGGAATAATTGTCAATGAATATTTAACAAGGTTTCAGATGGAGGGATAGGCATCACACACACACACACACATACACACACACACACACTGTGGTTAGCGATACGCCGTGGTCAGTGGTGCGTTCAGGAGCCACTGGATTAGCGGAGGGGAGATGATGAAGTGCAGAATAAATACTAAATAAACACCCTCTGCTTTCACATACAGTAACACCACGGACGCTGCTCGGCAGCCATTTTGAGTCCTCTCCGACCCCCCCACCCCCACTGGCCCAACACCCTCCGTCTCCTTCCACTGGACTCGTTTTACTGGGGGAGGTCATGAAATTGTAATTAACCACCAGCGGCATCTGTAATTTTAAGCACAAGAGGATCTGAAATATTCAGAGTGGAGGCTCTGAGGGATGGGGGTTCACTCTCTGCTGCCCTGCCCCAGTGCCTCTGAGCAACATACACGGAGGTCACATAGAGCGCCGATTTAATCCCAGTCTGCATGCAGAACTGTGGTCTGATGGTTTTAAAGACATGTCATATCAGGAACTGTGTACAAAAAACACACCACTTTTAATTGACGTGTTGTCTGTACACACAATAAGATTCCAATGTGTGTGTTCACACCGCTTCACATAAGTGCATGTAGTGGTTAGTGTGGTTAGGTTTACATTTACAGCTAGAACCTGGTCCATGTTCCTGTTCAGTTCTTAAGGTAAACCTGGTCCATGTTCCTGTTCAGTACTTAAGTTAAACCTGGTCCATGTTCTTGTTTAGTACTTAAGTTAAACCTGGTCCATGTTCCTGTTTAGTACTTAAGTTAAACCTGGTCCATGTTCCTGTTCAGTACTTAAGTTAAACCTGGTCCATGTTCCTGTTCAGTACTTAAGTTAAACCTGGTCCATGTTCCTGTTTAGTACTTAAGGTAAACCTGGTTTGTGTTTCTCCTGGTCTCAGATGAAGCGGTCTGTGTTGGCCCTGATCTTAATGGGTTAATAAAAGCTGAAACGGCGGTGTGTGTGTGTGTGTGGTGGGCGGGGGGGGGTTGACGGTGTCGGGACCAGGTTTGGGTGCAGCTTTAATAGATCCTGTCTTCATTTGGAGGCGGGGCTCTGTCTCCCTGGTTCTCATTGTCATCAGCAGCCCTTACAGCCAATCTGCTGCCCATAAAACTGTCCACAGCCCATGATGAACTGCACACATTACCTGATCTGCTCTGATTTACTGAGCCTCACAGGTACAGACAAAAACACTGCACACACACACACACACACACACACACACACACACACACTCACATAGCCTACTGTCTACACTCCTCCCTCCATCCTACTCCTCCACTCCTCTACTGCTCCTCCATCCTACTCCTCCTCTTCTCTACTGCTCCTCCATCCTACTCCTCCTCTTCTCTACTGCTCCTCCATCCTACTCCTCCTCTTCTCTACTGCTCCTCCATCCTACTCCTCCACTCCTCTACTGCTCCTCCATCCCTCTACTGCTCCTCCTCCACTCCTCCCTCCTTTTTTGTTCCTCTTATTGTCTTTGTCATATCTTCTACTCTCATGTTGTTTTTCCACATCCATTTTTCTATTTTGTGTCTGTTCTCACAACTTTCCTCTCTGTCTTATCCCTCATATGGTTTATATGTACACCATTAACCCTTTATGTTCTCCCATTACAGCACAGGAGTGATTTATTTATGTTTTCTGCAATAAAAGTGTCAGATTTTTTTTTTTATTCTTTTGCACTTTTTTATAGGAAGAACTTTGTTATGACTTATCAGGATTTTAGTGGTAAATTCTTATGAATAAATGTACTGTATATTGAGTGCAAAATATACACCAACCAACCACCAATGGAAAATTTTGAATAGTGTGTGAGTTTTTGTTTTCATACATTCGATCATTTCTGCCAGATCATAATATTATAGTGTCATCATCAACATTTACAACATTTATAAATAAAATAAAATAGATTTTCTTAATACTACAACAGTGTTTTATGTTGTATTACATATAATAATGACAATTAATAGAGAAATATTGAAAATTAAGTTTTTCTGTAAAAAAAAAAAAAAGGTGTTAAAGAGATGATAAAAAGATATTTTCTGACATTTTTCTTGTAAAAACCAACATAAACAAAACTAATTACTGCTCAGTTTGATTAAATACAGAATGATGAATATGTGTGAATGTGAATGAACAGTAGTTTTTTCATTAAATTAACTGAGTCATTGTTTGGATTTGAGCATTAATCTGCTTTATCCCTTCGACCTTCCACTGAATCTGACACAAACTTCATCTTATTTTACATTTTCACTCCGTTCCCTCTGGCCATCCGTCTATAAAAACATTATGAGCTTTATCTAATCAGGTAGTTGAAGTTCTAATTTGTGCCACTTGTTTCATGTTGTAAAAGTCAGACTCCAGACCTGTTTGTATACCTGTCCGTTTGTAATTATCTGTCAATTTATTGATTAATATTTAGTTTTATGAATCTTTGTGCCTTTAAATGTGCTTCTATAAC
The DNA here is from genome assembly GCA_020466265.1 of Siphamia tubifer. NCBI lineage: Eukaryota > Metazoa > Chordata > Actinopteri > Kurtiformes > Apogonidae > Siphamia > Siphamia tubifer. The sequence goes on from CM035804.1 coordinate 42,011,496, forward strand.
TACAACTCAGAACTCACTGATGATGTTTGCTTTTTCACATTTAATGACAAAATGTGTTGATTTTTACTCCGCTTTTTATTGGGCAAGTGACTATTTTTGGTAATTTCTGCAAACATTAAATATAGCTTTGATCCAATGGTTCAGTGAAGTCCAGAGGTGTTTTTATAACACCAAGGTGAAGGTGTGAATACAAATATGAGTGATTTTTGTCTGCTTATAAACTTCAGTCTATTTCTTTTTTGGTCACAACACCAAGATCAATTTTTTCCAGGAGTATTTTATATTATTTTTTACTTGTGTTATACTGTGGTATTGGTGTGACGTTGATAACCTCTGTTCTGTACTGACTACCAGAGGTGTACCCAGGTGTATACAGCAGAATACAGAATATATGTATGGAGGACCAACCCTGCCCTTTTCAAAAATATACAGAAATAAATACAGAAACATAACAACAGCTTGATAAATTTAATTGTGTAGCATTTATTTATTTACTGTGTCCTTATTTATATTTGTGCTCATTTAATTATTATCCCAGCATTTCTTTCTGCATTGTTTCCTACACTTCTTTTCTTATTTATTTCTAAATTTTATTTTCATCTGACATTAATGATTTTTTAAAAGTGTGCAAATGCTACTGATGGAGTTTTGGATAAACGAAACAGAGTAGTCACTGATTTATAAAATGCTGTTTTCCTAGACTACTTTTTTTTTCTTTTTAAAGGCACAACTTTAGTCTATCCACTTCTCCAGGGACCACTGCAGCACTGTCGAGGTCAATGACAACGCCCAATAACAGACTAAGGTTGTAACTTTTAGTTTCAAAGTATTTAAATGAGCACCCTTTAAAGGGTTACGTGCTTCTAAAGTATGTTTAATAACTCTTTAATGTGTGAGTTTCCATTTATTCAGTCACTTCTAATAGAATAACAGTCATTATTTAAAGAGTTAAGATAAGAATGAACTAGTTTTATTCTAAAGTCTTATTAAATTAAACTGAATATTCACAGTTTATTCACGTCGTCTCATGCAAAAGTTAGTTCATTTTAGATAAATGGGTGGATGGACTTAAATATTCAGTCTGATTGTGTTTTAAGACGCTTTCTCTAATGAATTAAACGGCTCAGTTTGACAGTCACTGACGTGGAAAACATTCCACAGGTTATAAGTCTGACTTTTACCTGAGAAGCTTTTAAACACAGGCTGGTTTGGAGTATAAATGGTTTTCTAATTGATGTTTTGGAGGCTTTGAATGCGTTTTCTGACCCCTGGCGTCACCGTCTGCATGATACCCCACGTTAATGCCGTTAATTATCGCGGTTGATCTGAGATCAGCCTGAACTCGCGTATGTTCGGTCACTGAATCTGCCTTTTTAACATCTTTCGTTCGTGTTTTAACGCCTAAAAGTTGCCAGGACTCAAAGTGGAACTCGTCTTTCTCTCCTCCCTCCCACCTGCAACATCTATAACCGCTAAATGAAATATGCAAATAATCGCCGCCGATCCCAATAAGAAATAATTAACGCTGTCTGCTCTCCGTGGCAGCAGGTATTAGCATGCCAAAGCACTCCAAAATGTAATTTATAAAGTGAGTTGAAAAAAAACACCGGCTCTTTCTGTGTCTTTGCCGACGGCAATCTGACGTTTCTAATGCACTCAGAGAGGGAATAAATTGATAGTGGTGAGCGCTGGGCTTTTTCTGTTTTAATTTTCCATTCCTGATATTTTTCAAATATTTAATTATGCGGATGGTAAAAGTGAATATGTAAAGTGGCTGTTTTTTCCCCTCCCTTCTTCTTCTTTTTCTTCTTCTTCTTTCAGCATTTTTTTTCCACAGCCACAGATGGTTGGTGTCATATTACCTTGTTAAACATGGATCCGGACGTCGTGATTATTAGAGGAGTCGAGCTTGATGAAAGTTGTTGGAAAGTGGTGGCGGATACACGGTAACGAGTTGACGCCTAGAGAGACGAGGAATGAGTTTCTTGCGTTAACTCGACACGCTGACAGACTTCAGGAGGAGGAGTCACATGACCTCCAGATTTGAGTGAAATCTGACTATTTATGGTTTCAAAGTGTTGAACATAGGACGACTTTTTTTTTCACTGAAAAGAAAAACTAAGCTAAAAATACCGTAGAATGTTAAAAATTGCACCTTTTACATTGATAATTTATATTAGTTTTGCATTTATTTATATACAGCCTATTCATTCAATTATCATATTGATCATACAGTATATATTATAGAAATTACTGTTTGAATTGTGTAAAAAAGTATTAAAAGGGTTTTACAAGTTTAATAATAGATGTGAACAAATTAGATGTGGAAGAAAATTATTTACAGTCAAAGCACGAAAAATATTTAAGAAAATCATGGATCAAAAAAATGTTGACGGAAATTAAGTCAAAACCATCTCTGAGGCATTTTAGGAGAAAATACCTAATTTCAACTATGTAGAACTGGCTCAACTTAGCCTTTGTGTGTTTCCATTTGGTAAAAGAACCTGGAATTTGGTACCTGGTACAAGTTTCTGTGCACTTGTTTGGCCAAGATTCCAAAATGGGGGAAGACAAACTGAAGTGTGAGGAATAAAGGCTGCAGTCACTGACTGTTGACAGCTGTTTATCTGTGTCATCAATGTGTGACACATCACACTATAAAAAATTTAACTCTGATCAAGTGTATTTGTCTCATTTCTCATCCAAATATCTAATTACTCTTAATATCAGTTAGAATCACCTAAAGAGGAACTTTTCAGTGAGATTTAAGAACTGATTTATAGACAATAGATGTGGAATATCCGATTTAAGGATTCTGAACATGATCAGTGTCACTTATTCCATTGGCAGATTATTTTTTTTAATTCAAGATTTTATTTATTTGTTTTACTTAAAGAAGACATATCATGCAACATCCACTTTTTTAGCCCTTAAATGCATGTTTTTGTGTACTTGGAATGTTTAGGAGTGCAGAAAATGTAAATGTATTCTCTCCTGCTGCTACATTGATACCTTTATATTCTTTCTGGGTAATATTTTTCAGTCTGTTTAGTTTTCTCTAATCACTATTGTATTTTCTTGTCTGTTATGTCACAGTATTTGCTGCTCTGGTTCAGACTCTAGTTCTACCATGGAAGTTTGGACCCAAAAGTCTTCAAATGTTGACAACTTTAATCAACTTGGCAAAAACTCCACCAGTAGATAATCGCATCACTGCTATCAAACTACAAAAACAGCCGATGTAATGGTGTGGAGTGCTCTGCCACCTGGAGGGGACAGGGCATGAAAATGCTTCTTATATTCAAACCAACGCAAGTTTCAAGATATATTTTGGCTTAATTCAAAGAAAGTGAAACCGATCTTAGTCAGATTTCTTAAATCATATTTTCCAGATCTATTGTCTATAAATTAGTTCTTATATCTCACTGAAACCTTCCCTTGTAGGTGATTCTGTACTTATTTTAAGTGTGATTAAATATTTGGACTAGATTAAAGGGATTAATGTAGATTTGTCCAGTTTTTATTTATTCTTTCACACGTGGTGAAGCTGCTCTGCATGGTCCTAAAGGTCCTAAATGTGGACTTTTGGAGGTGAGACGTGGTCTATGGAGACGTTTCAGGTGAGTATCTGCTGCAGATGCTGAATATCGGAACATTTCCTGCATAAACTCTGCAAACTTTCATCTTTTGATTTATTTTACAGAACTCACCCACAGAGCTGAGGTGGAACTCGTCTCAGTCTGTAACAGAAAAGCCCTGCAGCTCCAAACACTGAGTTTTATCACTTTCAAATGACCTGGAAATGCAGCTTTGCAGATCCTAAACCAGGGATTAACACCAACACTGACAGTTGTTTTTTTTTTTTCTTGTGCACACTAACTATCTTGATAGAGTGTCGCTGTGTGGTTAAACTCACTCCCCAAACTTCCCAACTTTAATCTTAATTTATGTAAAGTGCTGTGTGGCGGAGCTCGGGGAGCGGGACGAGCCGTCTGATTGGCTCTATCAGGTATCAGGCAGAGGGCCAACACTCGGTAATTTGATTTAAAAAGCTCGTAATAACCTCGGGTCAATATTTAAATCACTCAGAGGGAGACGAGCTGCTGTGCATGTTCACGACGCTCACATCTCTGTGCTCAGTCAAACCTGGGCCGGCTGTGGATCAATGCTACCGCCACATTGGCTCCACCCCTCTCCCGCACTGCCAATCAGGACCATTAAACACTTGTTAGTTCAGCTTTCACAAACAGACCACTATGCTCTAAAGTGGAACAGAACCAGGAAAACAAAAAGAGAATAACTTATAAATAATGACAAATGCACACTTTTCTGGCTTAGTAAAAAAAAAAACACACACATTGAACGACAAAACTAGAGTTAAAACCATCCTTGTCAAACCCCACCCAATCTCCCAATAATAAAGAATCCTGAAAAAAAAAAATCCTGAATCCAGACAGTGATCCCGATCACCTGTAAAACCTAATAAGTTGTTGCTTTTGTCATTCTGGACATTGTGTGAAAATTTTATTGACACATGTACATGAGTTACACATGTATATGGTAATGCACAGTATTAAATCTGTTCCAGGTGCATTTTACTGCAGATAAATAATTAACTACAGCAGAAACAGTCCTTGGAAATAAGAGGATAACAAAGATTCCTCCAACTTCACCCGCTGCCCCCCTCCCTCTCCCTTCCTCCTCCTCCTCCGCTGTGTGGTCTATAGGGTGAAATGGAAGCCTGAGGCCAACAGACTGTCTACAGCAGCAACACTGATAAGAGCCACAGCCACACACACAACACAAGGACAACTGACACACACACAACACACACACACACACACACACACACATACACACAGGATGTTATAACTTGTGCCACTGAACAGGTTAACTCTATTAAATCTACTCTGAATATTTTCACTGCTCTGTGTGTTCTTAATATGTACTTCTTGTGTACTTCATATGTAGTTTTTATGTACTTCCTGTGTACTCCGTATGTACCTCTTGTATACTTCATATGTAGACTACTTCATATAAATGTGTCCTGAAGTGACCGGCATGGACTAAACATATCCATAAGTGACCCATATTAACCAAAGAGGTCCTAAAGTGACCCACATTGACTAAACGGGTCCTGAAGTGACCCACATGGACCAAATAGGTCTTGAAGTGACCCACATGGACTAAACATGTCCATAAGTGACCCGCATGGACCAAACATGTCCATAAGTGACCCGCATGGACTAAACATGTCCATAAGTGACCCGCATGGACTAAACATGTCCATAAGTGACCCGCATGGACTAAACATGTCCATAAGTGACCCGCATGCACTAAACATATCCATAAGTGACCCACATCAACCAAAGAGGTCCTAAAGTGACCCACATGGACTAAAGAGATTTTGAAGTAAAATTTTACTGATATTTACTAAATGTTGTAAAAACAGAAGTGTGTCCATGTGATTATTTGTATGGAGACAAAATGTAAATATGATGTTGATTTATAGATATATTCATTATTATTAGTAGTAATAGTAGTAGTTATTAGTATTATTACTGTATATATTATTCATCTATCAATGACTAAACTGTAAATTCTCTGTGATATAAATTCAAATAGCTCATAATAGTATAATTTCAGAGCTGATACAGTATGTGTCCATTTAAAATATTTTCTGGAGAACATCAACATCTATGGCATTGGACTGATAAAAACAGTGTGTCTGTTTCTGTTGTGCATCTGAGTGTGTTTCTGTGCTTCTGTTGTGTTTGAGTGTTTCTTTTGTGCATTTGTGTGTCTTTCCATTGTGTGTCTATGTATCTTTTTATTCTGTGTTGCTGCTGTGCGTCTATGTGTGCTTCTCTTATGCGTTTTTCTGTTATGCGTCTCTGTGTGTGTGTGTGTGTGTGTGTGTGTGTGTGTGTTTCCATTGTGCGTCTGTGTGTGTCTTTGCATTGTGGGTCCAATCCTCTGTAATGTGACAGACAAATCCCACTAAGCTGTTAAATATTACACCGCTGCCTTCACACTTGTATTAAACACCTCCTCCTCCTTCTTCTTCCTCCTCCTCCTCCACCTCCTCTTCTTCCTCCTCTGCCGCTGTCGCTCTCAACCTTTACCTTCATCCTCACTCGGCAACAAAACACTACAGATGTCACTTGAAGATCTTCACACGTGCACCACACGTCTTTAAAATGCACAGGCACACCGTGGACGTTACAGCACAATATTCTCATATGACACACACTGGTGGGGGGGGTGGAGCGGTGCGGGGGGGGTGTCCTAATCCCTGGTGTTGGCCGTCATGTCGGGGCGTTATATTTGCTGGTATCAGTGTATCTTGTTCTCGCCGCCTAATCCCAGCACCCTGGCTCTGATATTTCCTGACATTTACATGAATCACCTCTGTTCAGGAGGAGGAGGAGGAGGAGGAAGATGGAGATAAAGACAACTGAAAGGGATGGAAGAGGAGGATGGATGGATGGACGGATAGAGGGTAGGATTCTTCATCTTATGGAGAAAAGTCAGATACAAGTGTTTCTTTTCAGAAACTGGTTCATATCTGGATCAAAATCAGCACTTTGATTCATTTGGTTTTAATTGTTAAACACACACTTCTACTTCTGTGAATAGTTATCCTTTATTTAACTGTTCTTAACTCATTTATCACCATTTAAAGGCACCGATGAATGTTTACTTTAATCCTTAACATGCAGACACATGTGGATTTGTACTATACTGCCATGCTGTTTTAGAATCTATTAAACTGTCTTCTTCTGTCCTGCTGTTATTCCACTGTACTGCATGGATCGTGTTTATACTGAAATGGAATAGATAAATATGTTCACTAACATGCACTCATTTCGTCTTGTCATCTGAACCCACTTTATCCTCACTAGGGTCACGGGGGTCTGTGGGGGCCTAATCTAGCTACAATGGGTGAAGGCGGGGTACACCCTTTATGATTCTCCAGTTCTTCTCAGGGCTGAACATATATAGACAAACAATAAGTTTCTGCATAAAAAATGCATTTTGGATATATTTATAGCAAAAAAAAAGTTAAAGTGACAAGATGAAAAAAAAATAGCCAAGGTGATCAATAAAATGAACAAAATGTACTAAATAAAACAAGTACAAAATGATAAAGGACTCAGCAGGCTTTACCCCAACATGTTTTGCAGCTCAGACTTAAATATAATAAGATATAGTAAGAGAAAATGTAACTTCAATATAGTAGCAGATCAAAAAAACAAAGTTCAGATGGGACATGATAAAGTCTTTGTATATTTTACAGTTGTCCTTTTTTTTTAAAATTCTGTACGAGAAAGTCATATGAAGGAGATGAAGCCAGTGTGGGTGGGCGTGGCCTAAGTACGAGGCCTTGTCAGCAGCATATGTCGACAACAGTAAGCAGCTGTTACGAGCGCTGGGAGACAGCCACAGCCACGCGCCGCATCGCTCTACTGAGGCTCGTTAAGACCACGCTCCAATTAATGACCTCACACCGCACCTGTTGTTTCCATGGCAACCACTTCCGCAATTATTTAATAAGGTAAAAGAGACAGAGGTAGGCGGTTCTGAATCCTAACTGAATCCAAGTTGGCGACGTTCCAAGTTTAAAGTGAATGTGCATCAGATTGAAGAAGGTTTAAGCTTAAAGTGAAACAAACACAAACTCATTAAAATAAACAGACATTAACATAACAGTTGACTTTGTTGGGTTAAACTGTGGGATTATAAAACTGAACGTCAGGTGTAATGTTTGAGCCACAAACGAAACAAAGACAAAGTCAATTAACAGGTTAATTAAAAGTCTGAGCTAATGACTGGGGTCCAAGACAACACGAACAAATAAAAGATGGAGAAAGAAAATGCATGCCACTTGTCACTTAAACACCACCTACATTTATACACATTCTACTGATACATGCACAGTATTTTCAACAAGAACCTGTGTGTGTGTGCTTGTATTCCTATCTTTATGGGAACATCCATATGTTTACACAGTCATGCCATGGGGACCAAAATTCAGGTCCCCACGAGGGTTAAATATAAAGGTCCCCACTAATAAAATTGACATGATGTGTGATGTGCCCATAAAGCATGAGGGAAACAGGTCTAAAGTGAAACAGGTATTTTTCAAAGGTTTTAAGATATTTACTTTAAAAATAAAAAAATATATGTAATTTTAATGTATTTTTCTCATTTTATTTATTATTATTTTTAAATATTATTAATTTTAGTTTCATTTATTTATTTCTAAATTATTGTTTTTGTATTTATTCATTATTTTTTATGTATTTTCTCATTTAAATAAAAAAAGTATAATAATTAATTTATATATTTGACTTTTTAAAATTATTGTTATTGTATTTACTCATTAAATGTAACTTTTTAATTTTCAAAAATAATAAAATTTTAAATTTTCAGAATTATTATTTTCATATAAAAGGATACTAGTTTACACTTACCCAATGGCTACTTGATTACAATCTCAATCCTCATGACACATGTAAACAAATATACGTGTGTGTGTGTGTGGTAACATAATAATATATGTATTATTATTGGTGATTTAGTTATGTCACCACTGATGAGGATGAGGATGATGATCATTATTATTATTATTAATAGTAATAGTAGTAGTAGTAGTAGTATTTTAGTATTCATCTAATCTAAAATAATAACTATTCCATGACATAAACTTCCAGTCAGTTAAGTCTACTCTAAAATAGTCTCATATCAGAACATATGATATATGTTTATACCAGAACACATGGATACAAACAAAACTTTATTAATGGTCAGATAATGGTTTTTTTTTTCCTTGTGAGAAGAAGAAACCAAACATGTTCTTCTGATGAACTTCTTTGTTTGTTTAGACTGTAGTTTATAATGGTGGTGGTTAAATAAACTGATCATTGGTTCTATTATTATTATCATTATTATTATTATTTCTACAGAACAGTGATGCTATTGTCAGTAGATGAATGTGGGAGCATTCTCCGCCTGCAGAGTGCCGTCACTTCCACTTAAACCTGCCGTTAACTCCAACTGAAATATGTCATTTTCTCCTGCTCTTAATTGCAGTAAAAATGAAGATTAAGAGGATGAATTATTGATACAAGTCAGTATTTAATCTTTTGTAATGAATAGTGGATCTGCCAGGTTATAAATATTGCAGGAGGCTTCATAATTTGATAAATTTATTCCAGTGTGCCCTTTATTTTGCTCTTTGGTCAAGGTTATGTTGGTTTACGCTCACAGAAACACGTCGCCAACACATACTGAGTGAAAACAAACACCGATCAGGAGCCGTGGGTTTGGACGACCCCTGCCCTCAGTCATTCCACCGTCGTCTTCTTTCACCACGACCACAAACGCACAAACATACTCCGCCATCCTCTGACCTTGCCCCCCCCCACACTTCAGAGTCTGTGGCAGTAATTAGGCCATGCATCTGATTGTCATTAAAGAGCAAGAGCACATAATGAACACAGTAACAACACGTTCAGGGATTTTATTTACTGCACATATTATTGGTGTTTGACGACTGAACGCTTCAGACTCAACCATCAGACGTGGTCCCACAGAAAACTAACCCCCCCATCCCACCAACCGGAACCTGGTCCTGGTTCAGGGCTTGTTCTAGGGCACTTTCACACCACTAGGTGGATTATTTGTTCTGTACCAGGCAGTAAAAATAGTTCTTATGTAACATATAGACTCTGATGTGGTCCACCCAAAAACATGTTTGTTAAGGTCAAATCCTCCAGCCAGGTGATTCTGACTGGCTCTACAGCGGAAAATGGGTCCCCAGGCACCGCCCTTGGCTGCCGACTGCTCCTTACAGGTGCCTAACGGCATCAAGGATGGGTTAAATACAGAGGACAAATTTCATTGTACAGTGTATAATGACAAAGTACTTTACCTTTACTTTCACACCTGCAAACCAACTAAAATTAGTCTGATTGAAAGTGTTTAGGGTATATAGTATAGTATATAGTATTTATAATTAAGCTTTTTTCTGTTGTGTTCGTTTTTGAAAATATGTTTATACATTACATTTTTTTCTGAAAATGTTATGAATTTTGGCCAAATATCACATTATTTGCTTTTTCAGCTTTTTTTATCAGTTCAAACAAAACTAAAAAGTTGGATTTTTCTGTTTCCATGTAAATAATAATTATTATTATTTAATTATTTTAAACCCTATATTTGCACCATTCTTTATGTATCTTTGCCATGTATATTTTGTATATATTTCTATAGGTGAGTTTCTGGAGGTTTTTTGTATGTCCTTATGACCTATAGGGACACCCTCTGCAGGACATCATCTTTATTGCTCCTGTTGGTCCTGACCAACTTTAAAAGAACCTACAGTTTTGTTTGACCTCCTGATCAAAGGTTGAAGCTGAAATGCGTAGGTTTTTTTTTGACGGTCTATATATGACCGTGCCATCAAAATAAAAACATTGTAATGCTTTAAGTAAGTACCTCAGAGTTTTCTTGCAGTTTGTCAAAAATCTAAATAGATTAACCTGATGAAATTTCCTTCCTTTTTTCTGAGCAAGTCATGAGTCAAAGTCTGAAAACAGAGTCCGACTCTTTGTTTCCTCTCAGATGCTTGAATTAAAACATCCTCAACAGGGAACATGGAGCTTTTATCCACCAACACCAAAATACTCCCCAGCTCCGCAGCCTGTACTGGTCTTGAGCGTATTTTTGATTCATTTTCCACCTGTTTTAAAGCCTCTGGACGTGGTGGGACATTAAAAACAGCTCCATTGACCAGTGAAAACCTTAAACCCAGTCTTGCCATCAGCTTTTCCCAGAGGCAGGACTCTGCAGGTTTTGTACTTGTTCTTTGTCTTTGTTAGTCAAAGTCTGTTGTTGAGCTTGAAACAAGCACCATGTGAATAATTTAGAGAAATCCAAGCACATGTGGACCATGTGAGGTGGACGTCGTTCATGTGCATGAGGCGTTTGGAGCCGAACACAGAAATAATTCAGCGCATTCACACCTCCGTTTTGTTGTTTGGAGGTTTTACGGATCAAAGCTTTAAGTGCAGAGGGAGATTCACACAGATAATGAATGGACTGTTAATGTGCTGCGGCCAGGCAGCTAATGGATGCACAACAGCACATGAACACACAACTACACACACACACAAACACACACACACACACACACACAGAGGTGGAAGCTGCTAATGGCTGTCACTGTTGACTGATCACAGTGATCAGGCTGCTGCAGCTCTAATTACAACTAAACAATCAGAAAACAACCAGTCAGGTCCAAGAGGAAGAGGAGAAAGAGGAAGAAGAAAACGAGGAAGAAGAGGGTGAGCAGGAATAGGATGAAGAAAAGGAGGAGAAAGAAGAAGAGGAGGAGGAGAAGGGAAGAAGAGGAAGAAGAAGAGCATGAAGAAGAGTAGGAAGAGGAAAAAGAGGATGATGCAGATGCATTATCTGTGTTTTCATATAATTGTTTATAACTCATTTTTAAATTTGCAGTTTTAAATTTTACAGTTTTCTTTTTGTATATTTGGTTCTAGTTGGATATACCATTTTTATGTGATTTTAGGTTCAGTTAGTTGATAAAACAGGTCAAAGAAAAAACATAACTGTAAAAGTCGTAAGGACGAGCAGAAAACAAAACAAAGAAAGCAAAAAAAACAGTTGTATAATGAAAACCTGAACAGTTAAGGATGGAAAAACAAGTGAACTCCTTTATATGTGAATTTAAGTAAGTTCTACATCACATGTTAAAGCTGAGTATTAAAACTGAATGTGAATTTGGTGCAAAGAAATTAAATGTATTCTGTTTCGAGACAAAAAAGCAAAGATTAATCCAACATTTCTTACTGTTGTTTAGTACAGGTTGTAAAGTCTGGTGTCATGTATGTTTTTTGTATCAACTGTAAAGTTTATTCAGAAAATTTATAATTTCACCTCAAAACTTTGCTCAGTCCATTTTAAAAGAACAGATGAATTAAATGAAATATGACGTGGTAAAAAAAAAAATAATAATAATAATACAGATTAAATGTAATATTTTTCACATAAAAGTTAAATTATACTTGAACCAGAAAAAAAACTAAAGAAAACAGGCACATGAATAGAATCCAGTCTCCGTAAACATCAGCCAGTGAGAACAGAGAAAGACCAGCCCTGTCATCAGCACCCAATCACAGGGCGACATGTGCAAAGGATGTTGGGTAAATGTGCGAGTGATCGAGGGCTGGGGCTCAGAGGAAATGGAAAAACAAACTAAAACAGATGAGCGGAAAAAAAAAACCAGCGTTTTACCTGGAGGCCGTCAGAGGAGCCCGGTGTCACCCGATTGGCCGCGGGGATCCCCAACACAGCGATGGCCTCGTGCGATTGGCCAGCGTAGAAGAGGCGGGCCTGGATGCAGCGCAGAGCACGGAGCATCCAGGCGTGTTGGCGCCGAATCTGGCGCTGGAGCTGATCCCATTGGCCAGAAACCATCTGGAGGATATCCTTCAGAGCTGCAGGGAGACAAGAGGAGGAAGAGGATGATGAAGAGGAGGAGGAGGAAGAGGAAGAAAAGGAGGTAGGGGATGAGGAGGAGGATGAGGAAGAAGAGAAGAAGTATGAGGAAGAAGGGGTAGTGAAGAAGAGAACGAGGTGAAAGAGAAGGAGGAAGAAGAAGTGAAGGAAGAAGAGGAGGAGAAAGAGGATGAGGAAGAAAAGGAGGAAGAGACAGAGGAGGAGGGCATCAGACTTATCCAAACTTTCATAGATTAAAAAAAAATAAAATAAAATTGGACAAACACTGGACTCATTTAAACACGGTCTGTGAATGAAAACATGAAAACAGCATCAAGACCCTGGAATTGGACATTAGTTATTAATGATTATAGATGATTATTGACATTATTATGAACAGATAAATGGGACCAGATCAGTGGAAACAAAGAAACAAGATAAAGATAAGGTATTGGGATTTGATGGAAAATGTTTATTATTATTATTAGTTTAAATGTAAATGATGAGATGAAAATGGAGAAAAAAAAATCAACAAATATACAGATGTTGAACTATGAATCTAAAAATCAAGCATCAGGGCCAAACATCACAACCCTGGAGCTCCTCTTCCTTCTCTTCCTTATACCTCCTCATATTGTACATTTCTTGTCCTCAGGCTTTTTTTCATCTCTGGGTCTCTACATTCATATGAGTTCCTCTCCCTCTCCTCCTCCCCCTCCTTCCTCCTTATACCTCCTCATATTGTAAATTTTTTGTCCTCAGCCTTTGACTTTATCTCTGGGTCTCTATATTCATACGAGTTCTCCTCCTCCTCCTCCTCCTCCTCCTCCTCCTCCTCCTCCTCCTCCTCCTCCTCCTCCTCCTCCTCTCTGTAACTCCTTATATTGTTAATTTCTTATCCTCAGCCTCTTTGTCTTTATCTCAGAGTCTCTACATTCATATGAGTTCTCCTCCTCGTCCTCCTCCTCCCTGTACCTCCTCATATTGTACATTTTTTGTCCTCAGGCTTTTTGTCTTTATCTCTGGGTCTCTACATTCATATGAGTTCTCTTCTCTCTCTGAAGGTCACTGAGTTAATCCAAATATTAATAATGAATGGAGCCATTGTGGGCGTTGGTTAAGGCCACCTGGACTCACCTGATTGGTGGGAGGTGATGATGGACAGCAGCGCCCTGCCTTCCTCTGTGATGCTGTCCTTCAGGGCTGTTCGACTGTCCACATTCAACTTGAAACTCTGCAACACAAACATATACAGTTACGGTGGACTGGAGAGAGAGAGAAAGACAGAAAGAAAGAGAGAGAGAAAGACAGAAAGAGAGAAAGAGAGAAAGACAGAAAGAGAGAAAGAGAGAAAGACAGAAAGAGAGAAAGACAGAAAGACAGAAAGAGAAAGAGAGACAGACAGACAGACAGACAGACAGACAGACAGACAGACAGACAGACAGACAGACAGACAGACAGACAGACAGACAGACAGACAGACAGACAGACAGACAGACAGATAGATAGATAGATAGATAGATAGATAGATAGATAGATAGATAGATAGATAGATAGATAGATAGATAGATAGATAGATAGATAGATAGATACTTCATTAATCCCTTACAGGAAATTTCATGGTTACAGCAGCAGCAGAGCTGCATCTAATAGGCTGCCCATCAAGCTGCCAAACAAGATTCCAGGAATACAGAAACAGAATGCGAGCACATACAATAAACTCAGACATTATACAAAATACGCACAGTACATGTGGTCACATGATAGAATTTTTTCAATGGATCCAGGGGAACAGGTACAATAAGAAAAAAACAGGGTTAAGACGCAGGCATAGATGGACACATACTATATGTAATGCAAGATGGAAGATGCTAAACAGCACAGCATTTCAGTCCCCCCCCAAAAAAAATGGAACAGTCAACCAGCAAAAAAGTACAATACATACTCTGCAGAACTGAGGTTCTTTACACCAAAATGCTTCCAGTTTCAAGCACTACATTAACTACGAAGTGTATGTTCGTAAGGGATCTGTGGCATTGCCGGGCTTGCAACAAAAACATTAAGTGCACACACACACACACATATATATATATATATATATATATATATATATATATATATATATATATATATATAAAATATAGTATATATTCCCTTCTTTCTTGAGTCTGTTTGATCATAAATAGAATATACAATTCATCTTTGAAATTACATCAGATTGGTTTACATTGAAAAGCAATGGTATTATTAATCTAACTTCATCCACAGGAACCCTGTGATTGTGATTAAAGATTGTAATCATTTGACAGCATGGGTAAAAAATTATTATTCTAAATTATTATTCAACTGTAAACTTTTAACAGTATCTGCAGCATTTACATGTCTGTTAAAAAAAGACTAAGTGACAGTTTGATTTTCTGCATCTTTTCCTCCAAACGAGGAGGTAAAACAACTGATATTTGAGGAATAAAAATCCTACAGTTTGGCGTAAACATTGATATCACTACAGATGTGAACAGAACCATCCAAGGTCCAGTCGGATTGACCAAAACCCAGCGGTTTTGTTTTTGGGTGCTGCCCTGATCCAGGTCCAGGTCCTGTTCCTGGTCTAGGTCCTGGTCGGTGTTCAAGCGTCCATCCGTGGTGACGGATGGACGGACGACAACATCAGTTAAATGCACGACAAGATGCGACCTCCGATCTGACCATATTTATGGAGCAGGAACCACACGAAGAGACGGATGAGAATGAGGACGGGTTAACCCCCCCCCCCCCTTTTCTTCCCCTGCACCCCACTACCATCATCTATTATATCAAATGGCATTTATACCTGCGCCAAGACAACAAAAAAATAACACAACACCTCAACATCTGCACAGAGGAAGAATTAATGAGGTTTTAATGTTGGATCCATAAGTTCATGTACAAGTAGATTTATCTCCATTTATTATACTGTTATCCTCTGAATTTTAATTTAATTCCATTTTATTTATAAAGCCCAATATCACAATAAATAAATACAAAAATGCAATAAATGTTATACTTTTCAGTGTAAATCATTTATTTCTTACCTTTAATTCACTCATGTAGGCGTTCAAAGCTCAGAGTAAATTATATTAGGAACTGTTTTCATCAAATTCTGTCATTTATTATTTTGTGTTGGTATTATTTGTTTTTGTTCATTCTGTTGGCCATTCTATGTTTTTTCCTGTCAATGTTGTGAATTACTTTGTTCCAATTGCCTTTTTTCATTTTGTTCATTTTATTGATGCATTTTGTTCGCTCTCTAATATTTTTCCTTCATTTTGTTCTCTTTTGTTGCTTATTTTCTGTGATTTTGTAATCCAAATGACACCAAAGAACAAAAAAAACAGAAGACTATGGACAATGATCGAGAACAACTAACATGGACCTGGACCAACACATGGGAAAGACAAGAATGGAAATTTACATAAACTCAGAAAGTTTCATTTGCAACATGTCCTAGGACATTAACAGAAACATCGACTAATCGACTTCAATTTGGAGGGGTCGACAAGTCGCATGTTATTCTTTCTCTCCCTCTATGCGTAAACACAGATCAGTCAGACCTAAACCAGAGGAGACATAGCTGCTGCAGGAAAAAACAAGGAGTGGTGGGTCTGAAAAAAAAAACTAAAGAGAGTGACAGACACACATTGTCTGTGTGGAAATACTTCACCTTAGATGAAAAAAAAAATGGCACAGCCATCTGAAGAGGCATCCACTAGCTAACCTGAGTGATATGAGCAGCACCGCAGACAACGTGCATTAACAGGGTCTCTGCACATTTCTGACAAGCAAATATAATGCTTTTTAAGACCAATTTAAGACCTTTGAATATAAATTGTTACGTTGCAGTGAACTTTAATACAAGTTGCTCATTGCTGAACAGACCTGTGTAAATGGTCTGCACTTATATAGTGCTTTTCCACCTTCATGGTGTTAAAAGTGCTTTACATCAACTTCACATTCACCCATTCACACACACACTCATACACCAGTAGGTTTTTAAAGTCCTTTCAGTCCTACTGGGGGCCTAAGTCAGGGTTCAGTGTCTTGCCAAAGGACACTTCAACATGTGGATAGCTAGAGCCAGGACGCAAACCGCCAACCTCTCGGTCATTGGGTGACCCAGTCTACCAACTGAGCCACAGCCACCTGTGTCCGTGTTGTTCCTCTGCTGAGAATATGATGACGTCATCACGACTTTGACTTTAATGATGGATAAGTCGACTTGAAAAAACTGAAGTCGGTAATGCCGTAACATGCATAATTGTTTAATATTAAAAATGACACAAAGATAGATATGAAAGATATGAAAACATTCAAATCCTTTTTTCCCATATAACACACTGTTTTAAGCATTTTTAATGAATTGATAATTAATGGACATATATTGACAGTTAAGTTCTTCCTGGAAAAAAAGTGTGGTAAATGTTTAGTGTTAAATACATATTCTAACACTTTTATTGCCACACGTCCTAAATAAACCCTAGCCCGTTCTTATGGGAGTTCTTGCAGAGATTAAACCTAGAACCAACAAAGAGCTAAAATGGAAAAACTACAACAATTAAAGGAGCATCAAATCTGAGCAGCTTCTGTTCTGACAACTGGTTTGATTTTAGATTAAACCCTCAAACTTCTCACTTGTGCTGTTGAAGAAATGCTGCCTGATACTGTCAAAGGTGTTCAGCACACATTCCATTTCACAGATAAACAGTAAACAATGACTGTAAAGACCAAACTGTGCACCGTATCTGCTTCCAACGCACCCAAACATGTCCATATATCAGTATTATCCAAATAAAACATGACGGCATGCTTTCTGAAATCATTACGGCCCCGCAAACCTCGTAAATTACTCCAAAAGCGGTGGCTGATTGAGTCATTTTCCAGAGTCTCCGTCCACTCGTCTCCAGATAAGCTGCTGAAAAAGCTCCCAGCTAATAAACATAAAGTCCATCTATCAGCGCTACAGAAAACACAGCGTGACCGTGGGCCCATCCGCTACAGGGAATGAATTAGACGGCACAGATTAGACGGCCTATCGGACACACATCGTATTTCAGCCCCTTTTTCTCCACAAACCGTTGGGCTCCGTTTCCCCCTGTTTAATATATGGAGAGCATAGAATCGATAAGAGTAGAAGAGCCAGCCATCAATCACAGCGTGATAAGGCATGTAGAGCAGCTCTGCTTTTAGGAACATCAGACAGCAGGCGGTAATAAGAACGTATTTATGTGTCTGGATGAAGGAGGGAAGGTGTGAACCGACACAGGCTGAAGGGATCGGATCTAGAAACACAGCTTCTATGACTGCTTTACATTCAGCACAGTTCTGGGCCCAACAGAAACACATTACCCTTACATACTGGTCATATTCTGTCTTCATGGTACGGTCTGGGTCAATTTTGACCCAGGCAAAGAATACCCTCCTAATAAGGGTCTACTCCAAATGTTGGACTCCATATCTTTTTAGAACTTCTTCATAACTACCAGTGTCATAATGTATTCAAAAATTAAGTCTGAATTCAACATCTACAGTGAGAACATTAATCACATCCTCTGTCTGCATCCAAAGCAGTAGTGTGAAACCTTGTGAGTGTGGGCTTTACATATGAGTTTCCTACATTTGCAGCAGGTTGTCAGGGTCGTACAGTCTTTGTTTTGGTGGCTAAAAGTTGCAAGTCTTTCTTTTCTGTCCCCTTCTGTTTTTTCCTTGTGGGGACGTCCTCATCAGGCCCAGGCTGAGGTGGCGGCACTGCCCTTACCAGTGTGGCAGAAGAGCTCACGCCTGTTTCAAGGCACCCTCTGACCTGATATGACCTCTCTTTCATATTTCGCTATGTGAATAACCCGCCAAAATGTTGTGTATATTTTGTAAAAACATTACTGCAGTTTTAACAATATTATGTCTCAAAGTCATTTCTACAAGTACAATAGATATACTGTTACACAAACATGTGGTAATTGGTAGAATATTGCTAAAAATTCTGAGTTTGGAACTAAACAATTGTTCATCCAGTTTGTCATTTGCTCATGCAGGTCATTGCTCTTCTTAGTAGTTCTTCAACATTTCACTGAACTGGTTTGGTTCAAAGCATCCAATGGTGGATGTTTGGGTCTTTAAGGGTCAATTTTAAATCAGGACCCTTAAACCTATGTCCGTTCAGGTTCCACATTCACACCAATATGATCTAAAGTGGATCAGAACTCATCCAAAATAAACCCAAACAAACATCTATTCTTTAGAGAGAAAAAAAGTAGAATTACATAATAGAAAAATATTTACATCTACAAACTATCTTTAAAAATGTGAATAATCACATGAACCTGTGATGTTACTCTGAATTAAAGTTACTGTTGGATGTTGTGGAGAATAAAGTCAGTAAAAGTCTAAATCTGCAGAATAATCAGGTGAACAAACGGATCAGGTCCATACGTCCTGATTATTTAAAGGCTTATGCTGTCGGCAACAGCCTGAAACTGTATTGTTACTCTATTATACATGTGAGACATTGAACACACTGCTGGACTCTATGGACCAATGGATGAGTGGCTTCAAAGCTCTGCTGGTCACATGACCCATTAGCATTAGCATATTAGCCTGGAGCACCTGCCTCAGAAGCCTAGCTTGTAGCGTATCATATAGCCTTTAGCATTAGCATATTAGTGCTGATAGGGAGATGACATTGGGCTCTGACAGAGGACAAAGACACACTGGCAGAGGATGAGGACGATGAAAATGATGAAGATGATCTGATCCTGATCTGATCAAAGACTCTTTGTAATAACTCTGATCCAATTGTCTTCATTCTGGAACTCCAGTTCCAGCACATACTCATTCCCAGAGGATGGATGTTTGGCCTGCACACGCTTAGCAACAGGCTCCTGCTTCCTCTTCCACCTCCTCCACATCTTCTTCCTCTTCCATCTCTTCCTCCTCCTCCTCTTCTTCCTCTCCTTCTATTTCAATAAAATTCTATCACTTCTTCAAATTAATTGTTTTTCATCCGCCAAAGTTTTATTGTTAATTTCCTGCAGCTTATTCTATTTTGTGTTTCGTTTGCTGTCTTCAACATTTCTTGGTCATTTTGTTTTCCTGTTTTTTAAGTTTTTGCTCATTTTCTTCTCACTTCAAAAATATTTGTTAATTTTTATGCCATATTCCAAATTTTTTGCTTAATTCTTCGTTAATTTTTAAAGGTTTTTGTTCATTTTATTTTTCTTGTATAACCTTTTGTACAGTTTATCCTTTGAATAACTGCATTTGACAGCAGTTACACCCATGTATTGATCAGATCAGTGGATCTACATTTCCTGAACAGTTCCATCAGTGGATGGTTCTGGTTAAGGGTGGACATTTGGGTATTGCAGGGTTAAAACCCCCTGCTCATACAGGCTCATAGAGGTCTGTGTTGTCAGTGGTGAGGAGGCTAATGCTAGTGTGGGATTGTGGGTGTTTGCTGTGGTGGTCCTCAGATGTGCGTCTGTGGTTGCCACCGTCGCTATGTTGCTGTTGCTAATGGGATTCAAAGGCCTGGATCGGCCATCGCAGCCAATCAATAGGCCTTTCATTGGCCGCCATCTCTCAGTGGCGTACAAAGAGCAGCAGTGTGTGTTTATGTGCGCGTCCTCTCGCCTCACTGATCTCCCCGGGTTCCGGAAAGACCTGCACTCATTCGCTCCTACACCCCCAACAACGCACACCGACACAAAAAAATGCACACAGACACACAAACACGCCAGCTGGACTAAATATTCAACTGGGAGAGCGGCTTGACTCCACCCACCGCTGCCCTGGAGCTGTTTGTGCGCGCGTGTGTGTGTGTGTGTTGGGGGGGGGGGGGGGGGGCATAATGCCAAAAAACACAGAGAGCAACCAGAAAACACCCAAAGATGACAGAAAACAGCACGAAAATACACAACAGACATGCTTATAAGTTGCCTGTCCACCGTCATGTGATGGGCTTTGCATTCAGAATAAGAACAAGATGAAGAAGATGGAAAAAAAAAAACAACTGTAGTTCTATTTCTGCTGCATCTATTTAGTCTGTTTAACCTTTTAAGGATGACCATTATAACAGATGTAAGGTTTTATGTGGATTTTAAAATAAAAATGTCACATAATGTACGTTTGGTGAATTATTTTTGCACCTTTTAACTTTCAATACAGTATCTGTTCATTAGTTATCATAAGGCAAGGGGTGGCGTTTGTTGTACCTGGCACTAGTTGTTAAAATGCAGCTGCTGGAACCATTATTTCCATAATCTTCTTCACTACCTTTAAGTATTAAAATGTCTCATTGTCATGGCACGGTCATGTCTAAACTTTAAAAACAAGTGATGCTAGTCACAACAATCCCTGCCCCATGTAAACATTCTATCCGCTATCATTGTGAAAACACATTGACCTTGAACTTTGACCTATATTCACCAAAATTGAATAGGATTTATTCTTGAAAACTTTTTTTTGTGTATATCTACTGACAACCAAACAAACAAGTGGTGCCACACACAATAAACCACACCCCTTGCAAATGTCTTAGATCTTAATGGACATCTCCCTCTCAAAACAAGAGGCTATGGGTTTGACTTTTCAAGGTTGCTCAAGGTCATGATGGCATTTTGGAGCCTACATATAGTTTCCTATCTGTCAACATCAGTAACTGAATACTTATCACCAGTCTTTTTGGAGTTACAACCTTTTAAAATTCTTTGACCTTGATTTTGACCTTTCAAGATCACACAAAGTCAAAGGTCATGAAGCCATTTTGAAGCCCATGCTAAGTTTCCTATCTGTCAATAATAAAAAAAAGTCTATCTCCACTGGTGTTTCGGTTATAACCCATTTTAGTTTTTTAGGTATTGGGTGAGTGACCCCCAAACATCTTGGGTCAACAATAGGTTAAAGTCTATACACACAAGATGTAGAATTGGTAGATGGCAATTCTGGTACTATTTGAATGTCTCTAAGATGAATAAAATTGAAATATACAGTTAAATCCAAAAATCTGATTTTAACCTTTATTCTGACCTTGACCTTGGCATTTGACAAGGAGTTTGAGCCTTTAGAGTCTTTAAATTTGTCCTCCAAAGTTCTGAAGACCACATTTAAAACATTATGCAAAATGCAGTATACAGTATATTAAAAAGGAAATTCCTGATTTGTCCTACCTCTTGTCATTGGGTGACTTTGACCTCTGACATCTGATCTACATTCAGCAAAATCTAACAGGATCTATTCTAGACCACCCTGCGCCTTTCCTGAAAATTTCATGGAATTTTTTTCAGTTGTTTTTGTGTAAAGTTATTGTCAAACAAACAAAACTAGATATCCATGCGAAGTGTGGTAACTATGCAAATTATATGAAATCTGTGATCTTGTCAAATCATGAATACATCATGATCATGCATTACCATGTCAAATCACCAATACAAATCTGTGCTGTGATGACGTGAAAATTCAATATGGCGTCAGACGGGAAGTCACAAGATGTTTCAGCTGAAACTTGGTCTGTGTCATCCTTTTATGTGTCTCCTTCAATATGCCAAATTTCAAGAAATGGTGACACTAGAGTGTGAAAAGAAGAAATACGTACGCACACACAAATTCAATATGGTGTCAGACTGGAAGTACTGAGTCAATTCGGGTGAAACACGGTCCGTTTCATCCTTGTATCTGTCTCCTTCTACATGCCAAATTTCAGGACAATCCATAAATAATGGGCGACACACACAGAGACAAACAGACAGACAAACTGTTAAAGCAACATAACTTCACAAATCTCTGATTCACGAAGTTAAAAAGATGAACCAAGTACAATACCATGACCTCCCCTTTGGGGGAGGAGTAAGAAAGACTTGTTATGATTTATGAAAAAATTATTATTTTCTGATGTATTTCACAAGTTCATCCCATGGGAGCAACTGGACTCTGGGGGGCCGCTTTGAGCCCATGGGCCCATGATTATGTTTGACACCACTGCTTTAGATCCAGTTCTTTATGGACAGATGGGA
Organism: Siphamia tubifer; assembly: GCA_020466265.1. Classification (NCBI taxonomy): domain Eukaryota; kingdom Metazoa; phylum Chordata; class Actinopteri; order Kurtiformes; family Apogonidae; genus Siphamia; species Siphamia tubifer. The sequence goes on from CM035804.1 coordinate 42,034,058, forward strand.
TCATGTGACCTTAACAGTGACAAACACTGAGTCAATATAGAAAAGACAAATACACCAAAACAAACCACACAAACCACAACACAAACAGAGTCCGATGTACGAACTAAACTTTGTCGGCAACCTGGTGACTGCAGAGATCAGAAAAAATACACACAATTATGCATGCAAATGCACACTAATAAGTACAAAGTACAAGTGTGACTATCGATGCCGACACACAAACACACGCACAGTCACTTAGCTAACGCGCTATCAACAGCGCCTCAGTTCAAAGTCCTATTAGCGATGCTTTTTCATCCACTTTTGCTTTATTTAACGAGACACGCCAATTAAGAGCCGGCAATTCTAATTGAAGCTAACCGCCGCTAACGTTAGCACTGCTGGCACCCACAACAAAGCAGACACGTGTAAACAAACCGACAAACAAACAAATGCATGCACACACACACACACCGGCATATGCAGTATCTACATAAGATGAGTCGATGTGTGTGTGATGCTGTTCTGCAGGGACGGATGTAGAGATGCTGATTTGGAAATCTGTCTAGGAACATGCAAATATATGCAAATAACAACTCTGTGTGTGTGTGTGTGTGTGTGTGTGTGTGTGTGTACACGCACATGCCGACTCTTGTGCATATATGTTTGCATTTGTACGCTTATATGCAAATACGATCTGTTGGTGTGTGTGTGTGTGCGTACGTGCGTGTGTGAATACAAACTGAGAATTGTGCATGGGTTACTTCGTACATTGATATGCGACGTGTGTGTGCGTCTCATTTCCTTGTACTCTTGAATGCATGCATTAGTTTGTTCTGTGTGTGTGTGTTACAGCCCATATGTTTGCCATAAAGAGTGTGAGTAATTGCCAAAGTGCTTCTTCTTCTCGTTCTTCTCATGTGTGTTTCCCCGGCGACGCTGCTGTTTCACATCACGTATGTAAGGATTAAAACTACAGATGAAGACGGACTGATATCAAAAGGCGGATCAACACACGCCTCATCTGTTCTGGCTTTAAATCATGAATGTTTTAACCCTTTTAAGACGCTGGTGTCTCTGGCGACATGTCATTCAAATGACTGGAACTCCTGAACCGTTTACACTATTGATAAAATCCAATCGTCCTCTTTTAGCTCAGGTGGGGTTCTGTCCACTGGTGTGGAACACATGAGGGTAGAGGTCTGCGTAAGCTGAGGGGGAAGGGTTGAAGTGGAGTGCAGCCAGTGACAGATACGTGGAAGATTTGTATGACCTAGCATTTTAATGGTGTTTCACTGGTGCATTCTGTAAATAACTGTGTATAACAGTGATAGCTCTGTTTTGGAGTGTTATTCTAGTGGGTCTGGGTGGGTTTTTGTCAAGTTTTGTAGTTTTCTCTTTTTTTCCTTTTTTCACTGCGTTTATCTGCATTTTTTGCAGTTTGTAGAGTTTATTAGTACTTAACCATAACCAAACACTAAAAAGTATGAACACATGGAAAATAGTTGAAAGTTAATTTCTATAATCTCATAAAGTTTCATTATCAACACATATAGTTCTATTTTAAGGAAGAGGATTAGGGCCACTGTGAAAAACAAACAAAATTTGTTTCTTATTATTATTATTATGCGTTTCTTCTTAAAGGTATAATACATTTTTAAAATTATTATTATAAGAATAAATAAGTAAAATAAAATAATAAAGTTTAAAGTCAAAATTATGAAAAGGCAGTCTCTTTTTCAGAATAATTTTATATATATATTGTTTTGTTTCATCAGCAGCTGCTGCAGATGTTTGATGATGAGCCGTGAGTGGTTGAACGAGGACTGTTGGAAAAGGGAAACGTTTAAATCTTGCAGGACAGCAGCTCTCCAGAACCACAGTTTGACATTGCTGCCATATAGAGTTAAAGGAGCAGAGTGTGTTGGGTTCCCCTGGTGGACAACAGTGGTAAAGCAACTGAAATAATTTTCCCCGTCACCTGTAAAACTAACAAGAGGATACGATGCAAACCACAGTGAAAACTAAACGATGACAAACGGTGTGAGGGATGACTGAGACAGATGATGGACGGAAGCACCTGAGACAGCGGTTCAACAGCTGACTGAACATCCAACAGCATCCAGGTCCATAACGGATCCATCACATGGTTCTGCAGCCTGTATTTGTCGGCAAGCACTGGAACAACTGCTCAGTTCAACAGTTTTGTCGATTTATGTGTTAAAAGAAGTGGAACACAAGATTTGAACCTTTAACCACTTACAGCTAATTTGTGTTGCCATTTTCAGATAGTTTTGTCTATACTTAACATTTATTAAGTGATTTATCTTTATCTTATGTATTTTGCATTTTTCTGTTTAAATATTGTATTTTTATCACACCTCAAAAAGGCCTCATGACTTTTGACCATGGGTGACCTTAAAAGGTAAAAATCAAGGTCATATGATTTTTAAATGGTTGTAATTCTAAAAAGAGTGGTGATAAGTACTCAGTTACATTTGTTAACAGACAGTAAAATACATGTAGGCTACAAAACGGCATCATTACCTTTGGACTTGAATGACTGAAAGGTGAAACTCACAGTCACACATTTTGAGAAGATGTCCATTAAGAGCAAAATATTTGCAAGAGGCAGGTTTTATTGTACCTGGCAGCTCTTGTTTTGGTGGTTTTTATTCCATTCTATTCTGCTTATATCTGTTTTTTTAGCCTGTTTGTTCATTTTCCACTCTGAATTCACATATAATAGGGTAGGATGTATTTTTGTAAATGAAGCTTGGATACAACTAGAGCAGAACTAGACTATATTCTCCTCATCCTCATGAAGTGTTGACGTTTATGCAGTGCTTTTTGTCATTCCATAAGTGTGAATGGAGCAGGACAGTGACTTCATGTCTTTTCTACTGGATATGCAGCGCCATCTCTACGGACCTGGGTCCAGAACCATCTGGCTATAAAACCAGGAGGTGCTTCAGGGCTCCCTCATGGGCCTTTAAGCTCTGGTCCACAGTCCAGCACACTGCACACCCACAATTCATAGCAGCATCCATGTGGGGATAGAAGCCTGGAAGCTGTAGATTCAGCTCAGTATCATTAAGGACTCCCATTAGAGCAGACCTGGATATATTTCAGATGATTTCACAATAAAATTGTCAGAAAGCGTATTTTTCATATTTATTCATGAAGAATGTCCTTAATATGTGTCCATTAATTATCATTATTATATGTAATAAATGCTTAAAGCAGTGTCTTATAGTAAAACATTTAACAATGTGACTTGTTTTTTTTTTAAATAAATTTAAAAAAATGTACATAATGAAACTTTCTGAGTATATATAAATATCCTTTCCTGTCTTTTCCAGATGTTGGACCATGTTAGTTGTTCTAAATCATTGTGTCCATGTTCTTTCGGTTCTTTGGTGTCATTTGGATCCAGTTGATAGTCTGTGTTTACTTTCATCCATCAGCTGATTCAAACATACACACTGGATTTGTCTATACCCTGGAGAGATTTGTATACGTTCACACGCATACACACACATATATATATATATATATATATATATATATATATATATATATATATATATATATATATATATATATATATATATATATATATATATATATATATATATATATACAGTTATAGAAGATCTACAACAATTTTAAAAAATCACTTACATGCTCTTAAAGAGTTTCAGTCCATACTTTTACACACCTCTTTTTATTTTTGTGACACACAAAGGCAAAATCTGTGGCAGTTGAATGAAAACCTGAGTAGACTCACATTAACACAAGTATGTGTGTATGTGTGTGTGTCTGTGCGGCAGTTTTTGTTTTTGTGACAGCTTCAACCCGGGTTTAGATTTTGACCTGCCTTGGCGCAGCTCTCAGAATGCTTTTTTAGTTATATCTTAGTATCGCCTTATTCTTGTTTTGTTTTATCTTAGTCCTGCCTTAATTGTAGATTAAGTTATTTTATCTTAGTCTTAATATTCTCTCATTTTCTGAACCCACTTTATCCTCACTAGGTTGCTGGAGGCTTATCCAAGCGAAGGTGGGGTACACCCTGTATGAGTCGCCAGTTCATTGTAGGTCTGAACATATGTAGACAAACAATCACTCTCACATTCACAGCTATGGACAATTTAGATTAAACAATTAACCTATCAGTGCATGTCTTTGGATGGTGGGAGGAAATTGGAGTACCTGGAGAAAACCCACACAGACACATAGGGAACATGGAAACTCCACACAGAAAGGTCTGGTGTTGGAATCGAACCACTGCACCATCATGTCGCCCTTTGTCTTAATACTACCTTAGTCTAATCTTATTGTATCCTTTTGCTACCACAGTGTTACCTTAACTTATCTTAGTCTTTCCTTAATCTTATTTCAACTTAGTCTCATCTTATTTTTTTTTTATATTAGTCTGTCCTTAGTCTTAGCTTATCTTATCTTCGTCTCATCTTATTATTTTGTCTTCTGTTGTTTTTAAGGACGGTTTCAGTTTGAATCTGTGGGTAAAATTAGTCGATTCACACATTTATGGATGTTCATTCGTATGTGAAGCTTCATATAAAAAAAATAAATAAATAAAAAAAAAACCATCATGTAAACTCCTGATGTAAAGGGTCCTGACGCTGGTTGTTCCATTGTTCCGTTTAGTGCATGTGTTGTTGTGCGAACACCCACAAACCAACGCTTCACAGCCAAGTGTCGTTGCAGCGGCAGGTCCCTAGAAATGTAGCGGTATGCGTATGTGTGTGCTCACCAGGTGTGTGTCCAGGTACGCCCGGAGGCTGTCCAGGTCCTGTCTGGGCTGAGTCCAGTTCTCGGTGCTGTCCAGAGCCTCCTGCAGCCACGAGATGAAGCCGTCCAACTGCTGCACGAAGCACTGGGGACACAGACAGAGGGAAAGTGAAACCACTGATGGTACCTGAAGGCACCGCTGTCGAGAGGCCACTGGAGTCGCATCAAAACAACCTGACGCTAACATCTGCAGAGGATGAAGGGATGAGCAGGATGATAACAAACAAAAGGAGAAGTAAAAGGCTGATCCAACAGGTAATCACATGCAACAGGGAAAAAGCAACAGATTGGAAGGAGGAGAGAGAGAGAGTAAAAAAAAAAAATAAACAAAAAAAAGCACAACGCTGGTGTTTCAGAGACGATTCCAGATGAATTAATTCAAGGACAGAACGAGAAGGGGAAAAATGAAATAAATAAATAAAACCAAGACCCACAGGACATAACAGGTAAACACACATTAAGATAAAACACAAAGAGAAGAAGAGATGGAGCAGGAAACAATGAGAACGACAGAGCAGAGAATGAAAGGGAAAAAGAGGAAGCATAAAAAGAAAGACACAATTAAATTCAACTTTGACACAAGAGAAACAGAATGAAGAAAAAAATAAATGAGCTGAAAAACAAAGGAATAGGAGCCCATATGACAGATGACCTGAGGAGAAGGAAGGAAGGATAAAGGAGAAATTAAAGACAGAGAAAAAGACTGATGTAGAAGAACAAGGACAAAAAAAATAACAGGATGAAAAAAGGAGAAAGAAATGTATAAAGGAAAATTAAATATAAGTGGAAAACAGGGATAGAAATAACGAAGAAAAATGAAAAAATGACAGGATTAAACAAACAGGTGAATTAAAAAATACATAGAATAAAAGAAATGACAGTGAAAATTAAATAAATTATGTACAAAATGAAATACATAGGAAGGAAATGGAGGAAAAGGATCAAATTAAGAACAAAGTAAGGCAACACACTGAGAGGTTAAAAATAAAAAGACAATGAGAAGAAAGAAGAGACGAGAGAAAGAAAATGAAGTTGAACGGCAGAGAAAAGGCAGAAGGAGATGAGGAGTGAGTGTAAATGAGACGGGAGGGTCTGAACATGTGTCTGTGCATCATCGACAGGTCGTCCTTCATGGAAACAGTGAAGACGAAGAGCAGTACAAACAGCAGAGGAGGAGGAGGAAGAGGAGCAGTGGAGGAACACTGCCACCTACTGATGGAGGACACCTGCACCAGGACCAGAGCTCACACAGGTGGACCAGAGGGGATCCAACAGGGTCTGGAATCCATGAGGATCAACATGGATCCAACCGGGTCTGGGATCTCACACCGGAAGGACTATATAATGTCAAAATCCAGTTTATACTGGATCTAAACCGGTGCTTTTGTTCATTTTCGTTAAATTATCTTTTATCTTATCTTTCTAAAAGTTCAATGAAACATAACTAGATCATTTTAACAACCAAAATGTTAAAGGCAAAAACAGTACAAGAGCGTAGGACAAAACTAAAAGATGGTTAAAATACACCAAAAGACAACTTAAAAGTCCAAATTAAAAGACTCTAAACCAGTTTAAGACTTAAATGTTACCAAACCAAAATAACATATGCTTTAATCGACTACAAGTTATTAAAATAAGTTTAAATTATGTAAAAAAATAAATAAATTCAAATCTAACTAAAGATGGTAAAACCAGCAGAAAACACATATACTGTAAGTAAACTAGCTGAAGGTTAACCCAGACTGACACATGGCTGAACTAGAGTAAACCTAAACTAACAGTATAGGTAAGTAAAGCTATTATAAAAAATACAGTAGAACTAAACTAAAATATAACAAGTATTCAGAGAATGCCTGATCTCGCCCCTATCTTGTGCCAATCTCAAATTTCTATGATAATGAGATTTTGACTTTTATGCTAAATACAACCTTGACCTTTGACCTATACTCAAATTAACCATTGTATCTGATGTGCATTAGCTATATGTATATGGCAAGTAATTTCATGGTTATATCTCAAGTGTTCATTGAGTTATAGCCTGATATGTCTCTGCGGAAACACACACACACACACACAGATTAAAATATTCTCACCCAACATGAGGCGAGATATGATAAAAATTAAATTCAACTAAACTGGAATAAAACACAGTAAAATTAAACTTAACGAGACAAGTGGTGCCCAGCACAACAAACCCCACCCCACTCACACACATTTGACCTGATTTGCCCTATCAGTTATAATTGTGAAAATAAATTTTTGGTAACTGTGACCTTTGACCTACACTCACAAATATTTAATGAATCTATTCTGGACCACCTTGCACCTTCCGTGGAAATTGGTCCAATGGTTTTTGCATAAAGCTGCTGACAGACAGACAAGCCAAATCAAAAACAATACCCCTCTCCCGTTCGGGGGCGGGATAATGAAAACCCAGTTAAAGTGGACTAAAACGAAGTAAAACTAAACTAAAATTTGGATAAATGTAATTAAAATAAACTAAAGCCCAGTTAGACAGAAATAATCATGTCTTTCACATAACCCATCTTCATCTGACACAGACTATTGCCAACAATTAAACTTACAGTTCTGCAATAATTACTACATAATCAGCTGATATTGTAATTATCGAAGCTACATGTGATTATAAATTACAACCAAAATGATCATCTTTATTCAGCTGGAATAAAAACCCAACACAACTGTTTTATCTCATTACATTTGAACTGGATTCTCCACTGAGTTCTGTTCATTTACACACATTAATGTATAAATACGCCAATACCCAGGTACTATCAGGAACTATCATCAGTCTCAGGTATTATCAGGTACTATAGGCACTATCAGGTACAATCGGGTACTACCTGCAGTAGGTAACATCAGGTACAGTAGTGTCAGGTACTATCGGATAGTGTAGCATCAGGTAATATCAGATGTTATTGGGTACTCTCAAGTACTATAAGCAATATCAGGTACTATCAGGTACTATAGAATCAAGATACATACATGGGGTACTCTGGACACTATCCGGTACCATCAGGTAATGTCGGGTACTCTGGGCACTATCAGTTACTGTGGGGAACTCTTGGCAGTATCATGTACTGTGAGGTACTCTGAGCAGTATCATGTACTATCAGGTACTGTGGGGAACGCACCAGAATCACTCAAAGGTCAATTCTGAGCCTCAACCTGAATTTTATTTCATCTGGATTCAACCTAGAAACGTGAACGAACAGGAAGACAAAGTCATTTACATAAAAGTGAGGAGGGCGAGCCGCGGCAGCGCTAAAATTCATTCTTTCCAGTTGGAGCTCAAACATTCCGTCTGAATAACAAGTGTAAGTGTGACTGCAGATCATCAGGAAGACGCTCTAATATTTCATCCATACGCTGTTGTTTTCATATCTGCGCCTGAGAGCTATCGAAGAAACTAATAGAGGAGTGATGGCGGCTGAAGCGAGGAGGTAAATCTGATGGAAATTACTCCAGCTGCCACATGTGTGCGTCCACGCTTCCACGGCAACAACAAATCGCCGTATCGAATGCGGATGTACGCGGTTGTGTGTCTGTTGTGTAGTCGTATTGTGTGTGTGTGTGGGATGTAAACCTTGACCGATTGAGCGTGGTGTGTTAATTACAACCATGACCCTAAAAAAAAGAAGGAAAACATCGATACAAGTCAGGCCACATTCACCTCCAGCCGTTACAGAGGAGAGGAGTCAGGAGTGTAGATGGAGAAGGAGGAGGAGGAGGACCACAGGAGAGGAGAGGAGAGGAGAGGAGAGGAGAGGAGAGGAGAGGAGAGGAGAGGAGAGGAGAGGAGAGGAGAGGAGAGGAGAGGAGAGGAGAGGAGAGGAGAGGAGAGGAGAGGAGAGGTTCATCAATTCATCAATCTGATGAATCTGTTTTATTTGTTGAGTCTCTTATTTGTTTGATTGTTTTTGTTGTTGAATTTGTTTTATGTGTTAAACCTACTTTATTTGTTGAATCCGTTTTATTTATTGAATCCATTGAATCTGCTTTATTTACTGAATCTGTTGATTCAGTTTTATTTGTTGAAAGTGTTAAATCCTCGGTAACCGAAGCGGCCGCTGTTGAGCAGGAGGTGGAGGAGCGGGAAGAGGATGTGAACAGAGGCCGAGGCGGCGGCGATGGGTATCGACCAGCATGCACTGGGCTGCTTAAGGCCTCTTTGATGTCTCTAAACCAGTGCGGATCCTGAGGGGTTGCAAGGCCTGCTGGGAACTGGAACGCCTCATCTGATCCTCTCATTCCTGCTTCATCTCTTCCTCCTGTGGCTCGGCTCTTCACCACCAGATAATTACCGCTCGGCTGACGGCGCTTTCTGAAGGATGGCGCTGATGGAGTCCGACCACCGCTCCCAAAAGACGCCGCTTGCTTCGATAATTAATACGTTAGCATGAAAAGGTGTGAGGCCTGTAGCACCCTTGGCCGTTTGAATAAAACACAACCTTCTGTTCCGACAAATAAATGCAGGTGGATTCAAAGACCTGGACTAGGATGGAGTGAAGATAGGTTCATTTAGTCACTGTCTGTGGTCAGTATGAGCACTGGAAAGAGTAGGTGGAGCTTAACAATAACCCCATAACACTTTAGCCCCTCCTCCTAGCTGATTCCCTGGCTAGCCAAGGATTCATTTGGGGTATTATCGTCCAATCTTTTTAAAACCTTTAAAACTTTTAGTGGAAAAGAACATGTCACAATTGGCAAAAGACCGTCTGAGAAAGAAGACAGACAAAAATCACAGACCAATGAATGGATGAAAGGACAAATGAATGGATGGACGGATGGATGGAAATCCTGTTATGTCTGTAAAAAAGTCCAAAATGAACCCTCAAATTTATTGATGGGGAAGAAACAAGACGAAATATTCAAAGTTGAGAGAGTGAATTTTAAAAAAAATAAAGATTACAAAATAAAGAAGAAAAGAATAAAAGGAAAGAAAAAGACAAAAAAAGAGAAAAAGAAAAATGGAAAAAGAAAAGCAAACTCTTTTGTGCATGAATTATTAGAACCTTAGTCAAGATTTAATTCCTGGGTGTTTTAAATCTTCTTTAGCCATGAAAAACACAATACGATGGAATTTTTTTTATATCAACCTATTTTTCCTGGAATTACAAAAAAGTCCACTCTGCTGGACAACATGTGTTTAATTTTTGAAGCAAAGAAACATGTATTAAAATCCATCATCAGAAAGTGAATTTTAAAAAATCCATTTACCTAATGATGTTTTCTCACATTTTAATAAACTCTAATAGTCAGGGTCAGTTTTAAAAAAAGGAATTTCATGTTAATTTGTGGCATACAATGTTTTTAGGGGTTTTGAAAGGTGCTGAATTCAAATCTTCTGTATGCCGGGCTCAAAAATGTCCCATAATGCCTCAAAATGGTGAAGTCCAATCTGGCTGTCGCAGCTAAGTCCGAATCTAATAAATTAGTTATCTTTTTGAATGTAGAAGAGAAAAACATGAATGTAATGTGCTTTTATATGTTTTCACATATGGAGAAGTCAATGCCACACTCAGATTTAAGATCAAGATCAAAGAAAATGCTTCAAATTCATGTAGATGGTTAAAATTGGTGTCTCGGATAATTAATAATTCATGAAAAAAAGAGAACCACGAAACAGGCTGATGACTTTCTGAATAATGTACTTGAATTGTAAATAGGGAGAAAGTTGATAACAATATTTTAACTATTATTTATTCGTTTATCTGTATCCTTTCTGAAGTATTTATTTTTGTAATTGAAGAAAATGCTTGAATTTCATATGCTCAGAATTTTAAAATTGTTCTCTAATTTCAAGCATTTCTTTAGTCTTGATCTTAAATTTGAGCATGGCATTGAATTCCCCATATGTGAAAACATAAAGCACATTACATTCATGTTTTAACTAATTACCTCCGCCAAGGAGGTATTAAATTCGGGTCTGTTCATCTGTCTGTCTGTTTGTCTGACTGTCAGCAGGATAACGCAAAAAATTATGAACAGATTTTGATGACACTTTCGGGAATGATAGATAATGGGTCAAGGAAGAACCCATTATATTTTGAGCGTTACACTAAAGGTCAACAGCTAAAACACATCAGTGGCAATATCTCAGGATTCAGACAAGATAGAATCTCACGGGTTTTTTTTGCATTCACATCGTCTCACCTTCAGACATCAGATGGGTCAACACCTATAGCTCGATCACATCATGTTTTGGCATCATATGACGCCATATCAAGCCTTGGCAGAGGTTTGCGGTTTCTGACTGCCTTGTTAGATTTTGACCTGGTGGCGGCCATATTGGATTTCTCCATTTTGAGGCAATATGGGATGTATAGAAGATTTCAATTCAGCACCCTTCAAAACCCCTAAAAACACCCTGTGTGCCAAAAATTAACATGAAATGCCTTCGGGACTTTAAATAGACACATTTTCCAAAATCCTGCCTAGTATATAACACTAGCTATTCCTTCATAGAGATAAGAGTCCTTGAATGCATCATCATTTCACAACATATTTCCATCTGTCCACCTCTGCCTCTCCATCCTTAACCTGGTTGTCTAAAGTCAGATGCCGCCGCTGCTCCGTGTTTGTCTTATTTTCTCGCCTCTCTGCTGTCGGTGGGCGGCCCCGCCCCCCCGCCGGCCCAATCAGACTAGTGTTGATGCTGGTCTGTTGTATGTCTGTCTCCCACTGCTTGCAGATAGGCTGGCATGCCGCAGCGCCGCCAACACACAGACACCTCACACTGAGTGCGCCCGACGTACACAACGATCACATGACCCCCTTTATTGTGCAATAATCCTACAATGTGAATTATGTGCAACAATCTGTTCTGACATAGCAATATAATATTATACAAAATTTCTCCAAATAGAGTTGCACTAGTTTTATATAAACTTGATTCATATATATATATATATATATATATATATATATATATATATATATATTTACACACATACTGTCATATGCTGTTAAAATTGTAAAGTTGCATCTATTCATATTTAGTAATTTTTTCGATACTGTTCTATTCTGTTCTGTGTCTATTTTGTTCTGGTTCTGTTCTATGATGTGCTTGATACTTATCTAAGCTCTGTTCCATTTGTTTTGGCCATCTCTTTGCTCCTCTGGGACGTTAACGTCCTCATGAAGCATCTGAAAGCAGAGGCAGGTTTACGTGACTCAAATTATGTAAGAATCAGGTAACGAGGAGGTGGAGGTCGAGGGGAAGCGGCATGTGGAGCAGACAAAAGGTGAACTGTGGATGAAATATTCATGTCCAACAGCAGAGGAAGAGCAGGACAGAGAGAGAGAGGGAGAGAGAGTAGAGGAGAGAATTAAGGGAGGGGGGGGGGCAGGAGAAGGAGATAAGAGAGGAGAGAGAAGAGAGAGGAGGAGAGAGAGGGAGAAGGTAGAGAGAGGAGGAGAAAGAGGAGGAGAGTGAGAGGAGAAGGGGGGAGCAGAGAAAGAGGGAAACAGAAGGAGAGAGACCTTTATTGTCTATTATATAATGTGTGTGTGCGTTTGTGTGTTAATAAACTACACATTAATACTACACAAACTATAAAATATCAGTGAAAACAATGGAAAAATGGCCAAAGTCAAGAACACAATAACACTATTAAAACACTATTATATACACTGATTCACAATAATTCACTGCTAAAATACTGCTGAAACACTGCAAAAAATACTTTTAAAACACAACTAAAATACTGCTAAAACATTGCTAAAATACTGCTAAAACACTGCTAAAATACTACTAAAACACTGCAAAAAATACTTTTAAAACACTGCTAAAATACTGCTAAAACACTACTAAACACTGCGAAAAATACTTTTAAAACACTGCAAAAATACTTTTAAAACACTGAAAAAATACTTTTAAAACACTGCTAAAACGCTACTAAACGTAAAAAAAAACCCCTCTTCCACGCCTCTCTCACCACCTGCCCTCTGCTGCTGTAAGCCCCACCCACTCTAGCCCCTCCCCCTCAGCCAGTGCAGACCCCCCCCCCCTCTATCTCTCTCTCTCGCACACACACACACGTATCTTCTTGACAGACTGAAGTGTCTCCACAGCCGAGGTGGATCCGCCTGCGTTGTATTTCCAGTCTTTGCACCTCGTAGTGCTCCGTCCTCCTCCACCTCCTCCTCTTCCTCACTCAGACTCCTCTTCTCCTCCTTCACTTCTTCAATTAGGCAGCTCATCCATCGCCATGATTACATGCTGCTAATTAAGCAGCTAATCAGCTAATTACCCAGGAGCAGAGAGGAGCGACGAGTGTGAGCCAGTGTTAACAAAAGGTTCAGAGTCGGGGACGGTGGCAGATCGCTTCCCACTCTTCAGTTTGGTTTCCATCACATTCAGGGACTTTAAGGCTTGATTTGAATCATTTATAACTGAAGTTTTATGATTATTTCAGAAATAACAAGATAGTTTGGCTTTAACCCTTTTCAGACGGATGTCTCTGTGGTACCTCATTTTACAAATACATTTACACTTGTGCTATTGACAGGATTCAAAACTTAGCATGAGGATAGAGGTCTACCATTGGCTGAGGTGAAGGGGTGGAAGTGGGTGGGGCTTAGAGCAGCAGAGGGCCATCTGAGAGATATAATCCCTCCAGCATGTCCTGGGTCGGCCCAAGGTCTCCACTTGGATGGACAGGAGGCTTCCTCACGAGGGGCCTGAGCCAAGTCAACTGGCTCCTCTTGACATGGAGGAGCAGCGGCTCTACTCCAAGCCCCTCCCGGATGTCCGAGCTTCTCATCCTATCTCTTAAGGCTGAGCCCGCCCACCCTGTGAAGTAAACTCATTTCAGCCGCTTTTACCCATGATCTCATTCTTTCGGTCATGACCCAAAGCTCATGACCATAGTTGAGGGTCGGAACGTAGATCGAGTGGTGAATCGAGAGCTTCGGTTTCTGGCTTAGCTCCCTCTTCACCGCAACGGATCGGTTTAGTACCTGCATTACTGCGGGTGCCGCCCCCAATCCACCTGTCGACCTCCCACTCCATCTTTCCATCACTAGTGAATAAGATCCTGAGGTACTTGAACTCCTCCACAGACAACAGACAAGTGGTGCCTGGCATTAAACAACCCCCACCTCCCTTGCATACATTTCACTTGATTTGCCTTACCATTGTCAAAACTCATTTGTTGTGACCTTGACCTTTGACCTACATTCATCAAGATTTAATGCAATCTCTCCTGGACTACCTTACACCTTTTGTGAAAATGTCATGGTATTTGGCCCAGTAGTTTTTGTGTAAAGCTGCTTACAAACAGACATACAGCCTAACAAACAAACAAACAAACTCAAAAACAATACTCCTCTAGTAATAAATCTAGGCCTGTTCTAATGGGAGTCCTTCGAGGGTTATTCTGATCCATGATTAATTAAAATATTATTTATACAGTGGCAGAAAGAAGATAGTTTCAGCTTTCAGGTGAAGCTTGAATTTTGTCATTAGTGAGAACAGTTCAGGCGTTATGGTCATTTGAGTGATGTAAAATGCAAAATGTGTTGTCAGAGACACTGGTGGTCTTCAAGGGTCAGAGTGGGTTGTATGACAAACAGTGACATCTGGTGGTCATCTCAGCTGTTACACCTTTTAAGGGTTCTGCTTGTTCTGAAACAGGTCTGATCTGTGAGTCTTTGGGAGTTGAATCTAAACTCTGAAGGTAGAGTTGTTTCTTTATTGCTTTAACTAAAAGAAATATTTTTTAAAAAAAACACAAAAAAGGGTTTGAATGCAGAAAAAAATGCTTATTTTATTTGTAATTTTTTCTTATTGAAGTCATATTTTTAGGGACTGAATAATATTATTATATTCAAAAACTGTTTTTCTTTGATTTGAAGTTTTGGATTGAAAATATTGTTTTCTTATTCATTGCCTTTTTTGTTAAAACAAAGAATCAAATCTACCTCCGTACTAATATGTTTGTTTGTTTTTTTAATCATATTTGAAGGAAACTTCCATCAAACCTCCATCAGACTCAGACTTTAAATGTGTATGTAAAGGTTGAACCCAAAAGCACCATGTGTCCTCCTTGTTCAGAACCTCATCCAAATATTTCTTCGAGACAGAGCGGTGACATTTAATCGGTCAAATCATCACTAATTCTGCATTTTAATGTGAACGGTGCGGTCTCAGTTTGACGATGGGATCGAATCCAGACGACCCAAGGCTCCGGGGACGTGGTCCCTTCTCAGATCCGGAATGTCCGATGCCACCGTTGATCCCGCGGAAACCTTAAAGTCGGCTTTGATGTTCTGATTAAAGCCAGGTTAGTCCACGTGGGTGTTGCCTGCCCGATGTGACCACGACACACAACCCCGAGGGAAACAAAATGCACGCAAGTGAAACGACACCAGAGAAATAAAAGATGTGACAGATTAGAATATTCACCCGATAAAGAAGGAGCAGAGCAGGTGAAATAAACCTTAATAAGATAAAACAATAAAAATACCATCATCCGCAGCGGCGGTGGGGCTTCTTTATGGCGCTAATTAAACGAGCAGCCGAGAGGACGACCAATCCCCAGAGCTATTGACATTTCACCATATTCGATATGACAGATATGACTGATTAGTTCACCGGCCAGCCTCATCAATAATCCGCCTGCCAATCAAACGTGACCTTTTGAAGTGAGGTGATGAATTAACGGGGCCACGGGATGATCTGATAGCGGACCTCCAATCCATCAAGACGGCAGCAGGGACGGGCAACAGGAAAAAAAATCTGAGTTTGTTTTGAGTTGTCCTTTTTCAGAAGAAAATTATTATTATTATTATTATTATTATTATTATTATTATTATTATTATTATTATTATTATTATTAATAATAATCTACAATGAGGGAAAGGTTTAATACAAGATGCATCCACAATCACCTGAAGTTTAGAATTAGTCCAAGTATTCAAAGTGGATGAGTAAACTTTAGTGATTCATATATGACATTGAATAATGAAGGGAAAAGAATAATTACAAATACACAGAGAATAAAACTATATTTACAGATCAAAATCCATTCTCAAATACACAGATAAAAACAGTGAAAAAAGAGTGAGTAGATCAAAACAACACTATTACTATTATATGCAATTATTTACAAGAATTGACCATTGACAAATAAAACACTGACAAAAGTCATGAAAATCCATGTCCACATCTCTCACCAACTGCACTCTGCTGCGTCTAACCCCACCCAATTCAACTCCTCCCCCTCAGCCAATGACAGACCTCTACCTTAACGTATTCTAGACCAATCGAAAGAACGTTTGGATCCTTTCAGGAGTGTAAACGCTTCAGGAGTTACGGTAATTTAATAATTTAGATGACGATGTTCACTGGAGATATGAATGGCTGTAAAGGGTTAAATATGAAGAATAAAGATCACAGGAAAAAAGACGGACAAAGGGATGGACAGACAACCTGTTCTTACCTCTATCTTCTTCCAAACATCAGGGTCTTTGTTCCGCTTCTGAACGTCCTCTAGCAGCTGTTGAACCAGAGACAAACCTCCTATGTCCACGGGGGGCACTGCGAGCCTCGGCCGGCGCTCAGCTGACCTCCGGCCCTCATCATCTTCAGATGTCAGGTCGCTCAACGGCCCAGACTCGATGCTCTCATCCAGTGAGGGCGCCATGTCGCTGGAGGAGGCGGAGCTAAAGCGGTCGATGTGATTCTGTCTGAACTGATGCTGAAATGAGACGTAGGACGTCAGGGACGGCGTTCGAGGACAGATACGAGACACGTCAGGAAAGTGAGACATACCGACGGAGGCAGTGGAGATGCCACATCGTCCCCGCTCTCCCCTACATCCCAGTCCGGGTTGAGCTCCGTCAGGTCCCAGTCATCCACATCTTGCAAAGCATCTTGGATAGAGTCACATCCAGCAGAATCCTGAAAGCACAGAACAGCACTTAAACCCTTAAAGATCCAGACATCCAATCAATCAATCATCTTCTACAAGACTGATTCATCACTAAAATCTGTTGAGTTTTAATTGACAGTTTTATATTAAATAATGAATAAAATGACCAAAAATGAACTCTAAAAATGTAGTTTTTTTAAAAAGTGAAATTACATAAAAAAGAATAAGCAACTAAATTATTTTTAAAACACTTTGTTCAATAAAAGTAATGAAAAAGCAATTAATGTGCAAATAAAATAAGCTTCATACTGAACAAAATTAACAAAAAAATAAAATAGGCAAGAAAACTAAACAAAATAAGCAGCAAAAAAAAGAAAAAATAAATAAGTAAAATTAATAAAATGAACAAAGGAATAAAAATTATAAATAATGTGCAAGAAATTGAGTAAAATTATGGAAAAAGGAATAAAATAAGCAACAAAATGAACAAAAACTAAAAAAAGAGGAACAAAACATTAATAACAAATCAATAAACTGTTAAACTGAAGAAGATTTGAAGACAAAAAAATAAACAAGAAAAAATTATTAAAAGAAAATGAACAAAAGAACAAAGACTTGACAAATGAATAAGTGCCACAAACAAAATAAAGTTGTAAATACTTACTTTATGTTAAGTTAATGATACATTTTACTGAAAAACTCACTTTTTCTCCAGTTTTCAGTTTTTAGGCCAATAAAAAATAACTTTACTCTAAGTTTTAATGAACATCTGCATCATTAGTGAATTAAATATATGAAAATATGGGATTTACACAGAAAATGTTAAAAACAGAAGATCATTTTAGTTTGTAGTTTGAGCTACATCAAGAGGATTCAGAGCATGTCTGACATAAACCAGGTTCACAGAAGGGTTCACTGATCCCAGGACTGACCAGGGTCACGGTCTGAGCCAGACTCTCCAGGTTCATGGCCAACATCTCTGTCTTCCGGAGCTGATCCGGCAGAGCCAGGAACTCCTCAGACCCATACCAGTGCTCCCTGTTGGGACTGGATTTGGATGAAACTTGGACCGCATTCTGCAAGACCAAGAAGAAAGACCGGATCAGAACCTGGATCTGTGAGTGTCTGTCAATATAGGGACAAAACCAACAGACCCAGGTTCAGATAAACACAAACAGTGAACAGGAGACAAATGTGGAACAGATTAGGACTGGACTAAAACTGGAACCCAACCCAAAGGATGGTTCTGAACTGAAAACAAAAACACACTGATGTGAAACAAATCAAACTGGAATTTATTCCACTC